>OMLP01046415.1:1334-44713 GCA_900302685.1 Spondyliosoma cantharus
AAAAAAAAAAAAAAAAAAAAAAAAGGAACTACATCGACATTACAAACACAGCAACCAGTTAGTTTGTCAGCCAGCGAGTAGATTTTGTCAGCAAATTTTGGAGGCAAACGCTACAACTAAAACCTAAACCATCCACTGTGAACATCAATTGCATTTTACAGGAAGTCTCGCTCCATCAGTTTCCGCCTCTTGTGCTTGCCAAAGTTGTGCACACGTACAATTTCTTATGCAATGAGGGATTACTACTGTAATTTGCCTCGTGAGCCCTTGCTTCAGTTTCATCTCCAAATCAAGGGCGTTTAGATAATCTGATTGAAGCGCGTTTGCCATCTTTGCAGATTTCAGCAATTCTTTAATACAATGCTAACAAAATGGATATCAGTGATGTACATAGTATTGGTCAAACAGACACCTGTACTGGGTTGACTCAACTCAGTACCAATGTTTTTGTTTTGACCCACTGTTATTTAACATTATGGAACTTTTTTATCTTAAAATAACAGCTTCAAAATACATTGCTGAGCATTAAAGCATTTAAAAATGATGAAACTGAAAATGAGCATAATAGGTCTCCTTTAATACACTTCTTGCTGTGGAGCCCTCATGATTTAAAAAATGCACACTACCCGGGTTTTAATGGACCCACTTTAATGTGAAATTAATCAACTCACCTTGCAAGGAGTTAAAAATGGCAAAGAGGTACATGAACGGCAGGTTAACGGGCCCCCAGGCAAAAAAGGCGAAGCCCCAAGTGAGGCCCAGGAGGAGGGTTATCCCCGCCACACTGCGCGCATCCTGCAGCGCGCTGCGGTGAAGCGAATTTTGAGGGTTCTGCCTCTTTATACGACACAGCTGGATCAACACCACGATGAACATGACGAAGTTGAACAGGAAAATGACGCAGAAGTAGGCCACCACTGCCACATAGAAAGCAATGTCGTTTTTCAGCCAGCAGCTGTGGGAGAGGACAAGGATAGGAGGTTATTAAAAGGTTTGTTTCGTGCAGGTTTTATTTCATGCGCCTTGTGGAACATTTTTGGACTCACAAGTCATCACTGGTGCCATCAGTAAACCTCCCATAGGAGATCAGGCCGTAGTTATCCTTGTCTATCGCGATGACAATAATGACCACAATCATCGGGACACCCCAGCCGACCAGTGAGAACTTAAGCATGTAGCGTGATATGTAGCTGTTGAAGACTTTCACGAGGGCCAGGTACATGTGGACCGCCTCAAGTCCCATCCACGTGAAGGTAGCCAGCAGGAAGTAGTGGAGGAACCAGGCGGTTGAGATGCAGAGGCCCTCGGCCTCTGGGTAGAGCGCCAGCCACGCGTCCACCAGGAAGACCAGGTTCAGCATCAGCAGGGCCAGGCACAGCTGGATCAGGATTTTGGATGGAATGTCTTTACGCAACTTCCTGCAGTGTTTAAAAGGTTCAGACAACATAAAACATCTCAGTGGGTTTTAAAATGTGCTGTGATAAAATATTCAAGTTTTCATTCTGAATTGCAAGTCACATCCATTTGTGAACTCTAGTCTGAGAGACAAAATAGCATTGTTTTTGTCAATTTTCTATGTTTTTCTCATGATCCTCGTTTCTTTGTACAGTCACACAGTTCAAATTTTATAAGATGGTCTACTATTAGAAGTCATGATTCGCAACAGAATTGGATGAAATAATCTCGACCACTAACAGTATGGCTAACTGACCTAACTTAACGGCAGCCACAGTTAGCAGAACCAGTCAATCAGATAAGTCAGATTTATATCTACAGAAGGAGCAATTCCCTTTCGAGTGAGTTCACCATGTTGAACTGCCATGTTTCTACAGTAGCCCAGAATGGACAAACCAAACACTGTCTTTAGAGAGGGCCTTTTGTTATTTTTGTATTTTTAGCAGCACTTGGAAGAGCAGTGGGGAAACATCATACACACATTGAGAAAAACACTGAAACTTTATCATCACAGATCAAAAACAGACGCAGTGGCGGACAACAATGCATGCTTCTTCAAGGGAAAGTATTACACGTGGGATGTGTGTATTGTATCTTATGGCTCTCACCCAAAGGCCAAGTAGGTGAGGAGGGTGACTGACAGGAAGATGGCAGAGACTCCGCAGCCGATATATGTGATGAAGGTGAGGATGGTGGCCTGGACACGACTGGTGAGAGGCTCTCTGGAGAGGTCCTGTAAAGAGGTTAGTGCAAGAGTGTTAAGTAGGATCAGAACTACTAATGGATAATTTTTCACCAAACCATGTGAAAGAAATTAGAAAAATAATCATCTCCTCACCAGCAGGATAGCAAAACTGGTTAAATGGTTGCAGCTGCAGACCGTCTCGTTGTCTGTGCTGTTTCGGACAAAACAGCCACTTGAATTCCAACCACCTGATCCGTCTGACGGTAAGGAAACACAGAAGAATCATATTCACATTTCTGCTTTTTTTTATTCACTTAATTCTGATAAATATTGTTGAAAACCTTACCGTTTAATGTGAAGTCCCAGAAAACACATACAGCCACAAAATTAGCCTGTAGTTTGGGAGAAGACAGTTTGTATTAGTTTATAATCTATAGTGGTACATAGTGATGTTTTTTTCTCTGTTGAGATTGACCGCATCGATCAGACAGACTCACTGGAACAGGCTCTGTGTTCCTCAGGTTAATTATAACATCGTCCTGAAGTCCTGTGATTGATAGGTTGGCCACGCTCGCCCCCAGGATCCCACTATTGAGTCTACGTTCTCCCAGTGATCTGTCCTGCACGGCCCCGAAGAGACAACACAAGAAACAAGAGTTTGTAAAGACAATGTTTCGGCATGTATTTTTAAAATGCAATCAGTTTCCTTTTAAACACTAAATCAGGGGTATAAGGTTAAAAACACAAGCGAATTGATGTTTGATGGTTGTAGACACCTGGAACACTGTGCTCTTCTGATAGAAATTGAACTGGACTCTGGAGGCCTGCTGCTGCTCCTCTGAGGTGAGGTCCTGTGTCAGAGAGGGGGGCAGCCTGATGGAGCCCTGAGGGATGGTGGAGTCTGTTCTCACACTCCTTCTCAGCCTCGGATCCCCACGGACCTGCCACGCAGATGGGGCAAGACATCATTTTATAGTCTTATCATGTTTTTAAAGTATAATTTTAATCTGAACAGTAAAAAGTGCATCTGTAAAATATCCAGTATCGCACAGGCTAGCATAAAAAAATGCTTATGTGTTACCTCATCAACATGTCACACAGGTATAATACACAAGACTACTCATCTCACATACCTGCACATTACTGGGGTCTGAGATGGAGAAAACTGTTCCCTGGAAGTTAGTACCATCTGCTGTTTTCACAGACAGAGCCACAGCTTCAGACAAGATGGTCTCAGCCGGTTGGTCGAGGACCAGCTTCAACCCCACTGTATCGACAATCCCTATGATCCTGACAAGAACATGAATTAAGTTAGTACACGTTCCCTGCTTGAGTGCAGTCTTGCAACAAAATTGTCAATATAAAAAAAAGTTACACCATCTCCTTTCTTTAACACCACACAATATGTTATTGAATGTCAGATAAATTCATCAGTAACCTGTTGGAGGTGGTGGCCAGCACCTCAGGAGAAGCGTCCAGCAGATTGCTGACAATGCGGACGGAGGTGTTTCCCAGCTCCAGGCTGACGGTCGGGCCCGACAAAAGATCCTCCAGCGTAGACACCAGTTGCTCCACCTGGCTGGAGTTCAGGTTGGACACGTCTCTGGTCAGATTGAGCAGTGCGTTGGCTTGGCTGTCAGCTGGAATCAACAACAACAACAGCAACATTGAAAAGATATGCCCTGAAATGATGCAACAATGATGTAAATGTCGCAGACAAATTTTGCTGATAACACACCTGACAGTGTGGTTGTTGGGCTCTCTGATGTGGTGGAAGAAACAGACTCATTTGCGGTGGTTGTTGTGTTGTTGAGTGTTGTTGTCGCTGTGACGTTGGTGGTGGTATTCAGGGCTTCCGTTGTTGTGTTCAGCGGGGGTGAAGTTACATTCACCGACAAGGTGGTGTTTGGTTGCGCGGTGGTGACATTTGGGCTGGATGTGGTAGACGGCCGGTGTACACAACTCTCGTCCAACAGCAAGGCCAAATTTTTTCCATTTTGACTGCAAAGAAGGACAAATTAGGATCTTGGATAAAACTTCTATCATGTTTACTGAGTTTGTAAAGTTGTCTTTAAGTTACAAACCAGTTAATGAGGCGAGAATCGTCTTTTGCCAGACAAAGTTCAGCAGGCGTTAGATTCACTTCATACCAGGTGAACAGGGAGTTTAGTGGATTGTTGCTGGCTGCTGAATTTTCACAAATTGCTGTGACACATAAAAAGAAATCATGACTGAGAAGTTTCACAGGACACACTGACTGTATGGATGTGTTGTCCTATTGTTAATATACACACCTGCTCGGGTCACCAGTCCGTTGTAACTGATTTGTTCCTCGGGCTGAAACACATTTGTCAAAGCCTCCGACACTGCACAGATAGGAACCTGATGGGCAAAGCGTAAAATTGCCCAGCAGCTTTCAACACTGGAATGAAAATTGAGAAGAACACAGGTTTAACATCAGATGTATCAATGCGCTGAAATGCTACTCCTTCAAAAGTGTTTAATATGGTTAGACTCACTTTGTTTCCATGAGTCCACAGATCACTTTGGCTTCCTGAAAGGAGATTCACATTTTAGTCAAACTGTCTCAAGTGAGTAACATGTTCAATAAAAGAAGGTCGCGCGTGCGTTGTATTCAAATGTTTCAGTGGATTGAATCCTAACAAAAAGGTCTCAAAAGGAACGTTCACAAGCTCAATTCAGCGCAATGGAAGTGCTGGCCAAATTTGAAATGAACAGACAACTCAAGGATTGTCATTAAGTTTCTTTGTATGCATTTTTGTGACAGGTAGCCATTTTCCTGAATGAAGAGCGTTACTCATTATTATAACATGTCAGTTTACAAAATGTCTTCGGTGGAGTAAAAGAATGGCTCCTGGTATCCCAAATGTATAGAAAAATGCATAATTTCACATTTCTTATTGCCCCATCTGAATATTGCTCACTGTGAAAATGTAATTTAATCAATTAAGTCAAGAATACATTTGGATTAGTTTTGCTTTATAGCCAAAATAATATCCAACGGTAAAATAATTACCTTGTATTCAGATGCAACGATGTTCAATGGACATGAACCACTGCAAAGGAACAGAGATTGTGATTTATTTTACATTGGATGAAAGGGTGTGTGAAGGACATGTGAAATCTGAATGGGAAAACTCACTTTGCACTCAGAGAGCAGTTTGTTGGTTGTCGTATCTTCGAGATCTGTTCCAATCGAAGAGATTATAGCTTGAGCTTCAATAATACATCGACACGGAAAGGAAATACGTATGCGTGTTCTACGTGTTCGCACTGACTTACGAGGAATAAGACGTATGACTCGTTCATCTCTGGATCTTTTATAGACATTTGAAAATTGTAGTATGCATCTAAAAAAAGAAAACGATAAACAACATTGACTTTGCTTTTTAAACTGTATCTAGATAACAGTCCGGTGGTATTTTGAGGTGATGATGGGCTCACCAGTTCCATTGCAGTAAGCAGAGCAGCTGCAGGTGTTGTTCACCTGACCTGAAATCAGAGAAAAAGACGACAAAACATGTTCGTTTACTGTACTAACATGTTGGTGTGAACAGAGACAGTAGTTACTTACTATCAGTCTCACTCACATTTTGTAGTACATTGCCATAATTACATTTTCAATTTAGGAGAAATTAGGGAAAATTGAGATTGTGCCATTAATCTACACATCTGGCCTCACACGTGCTCCTCAAAATGGACAGTTTGGAGGGCTTTGGTTCTCTTTATGGTGCTTATTGTGTCAAATGTAGCTGTCAACATGCTGAATAATGTATAACGCAGGCACCAGGTAGCCCCCAAGGACCACATGAGTAGCCCTCAGGCCTGTTCTAAAAATTAAAATTGAATATTGATATTATATGTTTCCCACCTTGTTAAGTCACTGTTGATAATTATTGTGAGAAATCATTAACGTGATCAGTGTCTTCACATAGATGAGTATCATTAATCATTAATAATCATATATAACTAAAGGCAAACTGAGCAAATTTGTTATTTCAGAAGAGTGTATCAAACTGGTAGCCCTTCGTATGACTCAGTACCCATGAAGTAGCTCTCATTTTCAAAAAGGTTGGTGACCCCTGGTATAAAGTGTGTCCTAGGTGATGAATTCTGCTTCGTCTCTGCCAGACATAGAGGTTTGCTGATGAGGATCTTATTTAAAATTTGACATTTATCCTCTCAGTCCTCACATAGAAGGAACAAACAAGATATAACATGTTTTAATAAGTTGAAAATGATTATTTATTACTTTATCATTAACATTAAGGGGTGGAATACTTCCTTTAATTTGTTGGCTAGAAGATGTTTAAGGAAATGTTCAGCGCTCACCTGCACCACAGTGTGTTGAGTTGCTTTGCTGGACCACATATGCAGATCCAGACGTTTCACTGTCAAAATACAGCAACATTTCATTATAAAATAGTGTGCAGCACCCAACAACCTCATAAAATGCTACATAAATGGAAAAACATTCTTTAAAAAGGCAAAAATATCTAGTAAAGTAAGTAGGTCATGAGGTTTACATCTTACCATGATCCACCGGTTGGACCATTATAAAAGCAAGTCTTCTTCTCTTGTGGATTGCTGTTGCACTCAGTTTCTAGTTGACCTGTGAACAGAGGGGGTTGGTGAGGCTGCATTATCATAACTTCATAGGTAAGTAGGTAGGTTGATCATGTATTTCAGGAGTACGCATCACTCACTGGTTCTGTCAGCTTTTCTCCCCACCACCTGGATGTCGGAGGAAGTAATACTGGCCGCACAGAGCGTACGGAGGACACAACATGGCGACACCCTCTGCTTCAGCTTCAGCATCACAGTACAGTTGGTGTTTCTGAAGTTTAAGGTCAGTATTAACAACAAATACATTCAATACATACACCTGGTTTACCCATTCAAAAAATGGTTTGTTAGTTCACCTTATTGAAGTCTTCATGGCGCAGTTCACTTCCATATCCTGTTAGAACACAAAACAGTCAATTCAAATGATCCTTCTGTTCACATAATGTTACTCACAGATACACCTCGATGTTAGCTTACTTGATACAGGCCGGTTGTGTTGTTATTACTGTTCCCACTGTAATGAAAAGTAAAACAACATTACTGAGCAACAACATTGACTTAAATAGAGGTTATATATCTTTTCCAATCCTATTTAATAAAACAACGTCTGGTAAGTCTGATACGACTGATGACGTTAGCTTACAATGCTGGTGTTAGCTAGCTTGAGCCAGATATACAGTAACGTTAGCCCAGGGTCGGAAGGTAGCATGTGACAAGTAGGATAACTTTTCTATTTTTTTTTTTCATGTATGTACAACCTGATGTGCTAATGGCATTGGCATATCTTGTAGCTAGTGGTCTGACTTTATAAAGCAGTTAACTTCAGTTTCAACATTAACGTTACTCTCATAATTGCAATTAATAGAAAAGTATTCAGATAGAAGCTAAGTTGTACTTTGATTGATTTATCATCGAGGTACTTTTTAAAAAACTTTACTTGAGTAGGTTCTTGAATGGTAATTTTCCTTTTTACTTGGGTAATAAAGTATTGGAGGACATTTACTTTTACTAACACTGACTCAGTTGATTGACTTTATGACTCATCTCTGCTTGTGCTTCTGTTACACTACATTCAACACTCATTAGGATACTGGAGCCCTTCAGCACCCTTTTTGTCTCATGTTTTGCTAATTTTCGATTTCGCACTTGCCCTTTTTGGCTTGGGTGTAGTTGTTCCTACAGTATTGACTTGTAGGAACCTGTCACTAACAAATATGCAATTTGAATTTTGTTTTTGCACTAAATGATTCGTAGCATTAAAACAAAACATTCCACAATGACTAGTCTACACTGTGACAGCATTTGGACCTCTGCCTTGTCATTTATTTATAAATTAATTTATGAGAAATCATTGCAGTGATACCTGGCTTCTGTCACATTGCCGTGAATCTCACGAGCTATGCGTTGCTTGTTTCCACTGGGATTTGGCTTCTTCGTTGGTTTGACCGGTCCTCCACCGCCAGGCGCCTGTGTGCTCACACTCGGGTCAAGTAAAGAGGTTGTCGTGCTGGGCTGTAACGTCGTTGACGTTGCAGCTGCAGTTGTGCTGACTGTTTGTAACGTCGTTGATGTTGCAGCTGCAGTTGTGCTGACTGTTTGTAACGTTGTTGACGTTGCAGCTGGATTTGTGTTGTTGCTTTTTAACGTTGTTGATGTTGAGACTGTAGTTGTGTTGTTGCTTTTTAACGTTGTTGATGTTGAGGCTGTAGTTGTGTTGTTGCTTTTAAATGTCGTTGATGTTGAGGCTGGAGTTGTGTTGTTGCTGTTAAACGTCGTTGATGTTGAGGCTGGAGTTGTGTTGTTGCTGTTTAACGTTGTTGATGTTGCAGCTGTATTTGTGTCATTGGTTGTTAAATCTATTGTAGCTGTAGTTGTGTTATAGCTCTGTATTGTTGTTGCTGTCGTCATGAGTGTTGTAGTATGTGTGGAAGTAGGTGGGGCAGTTGTTGATTCATTGTTCGGGGACCTGCAGCTCTCCAGGTTGTTTTGGAAAACCTGGACAAGCTGAGAAAAAGAACATGATAGTCATTATATTCAGTCATACGATATACTAAAATCTTGTATTCAATTGAGAAACTAGTATAAGTGTCTCTACACACCCAGGCCTTGATTTCGGTTTCATCCTTCTCTTTTCCTTTGACATCCACATTGATGTCAACAAAGTAGTACACTGCCATGAGAAGGAACAAAACAAAATAGTTGTGGAGACGGTTAAATCAGTAATTACAAAAAAAAAAAAAAAAAAAGGCAAAATCAATGAGAGAGACTGAGACGTACCGAACCTAAAAAATGCAGAGTCATAATTCAACCAACCATTTCGACTGCGCCTGGTAAACACCAGCTGTTAGTAATGCAGACTTTCTTTCATACATTTGTTGACTCTACACAGAGACACTTACTCAGCTGTTCCCAGGCAGAGTTGTACTCTCTGGTCTTAAGACTTAAACTGGTCTTAAGGGACAGTTTCACATTAGCTGCAGCTGAAATTCACAGTGTGTTTTATACAGAATGAGTACTCAACATTTACTGCGACATTGCTTCAGGAAAGGCTCTCCTCTCTGTCTGTACAATTATTGGTCTGTCAGACTTCTTTTATTTATTGAGTTGTCTTTATGTTACCACATTTCTATTCTTGTTCCTCTACAGATTCAATTATTTTTTGGTCATGTGGTTTGTCTTCTGTTGGCTTTTGTGAGATTTACCTGAAGTATGTACATCTGTTGTAGCAGGAGCAGTGGCAGGAGCAGCAGAGGTCTGATTACAGGAAGCCTGACCTAAGTCGAGGAAGAGAATAATTTTAAGTCTGCTTAGAATAAATGAAAGATGTTTACTGGTGATGTTAATGATTGATATAGTAATTATATATAATAATTGGTAAAGAAATTAGCAATCACAAATATTACTTATCAAATATTTACAAAATAAATAGATAATGCTACAATATAGGACAATTTCTATAAATAAACAGGACTTTATTAATAACTCAGTGGGGAAATTCCCGAGTTACAACTGCTTAAGAGTCATAGGCAGAGGGAATAGAACAACCATGACTGAGTTATAGATGCAATCTATCTATCTATGCAATCATCTTGGATCTCTCTTTGTTCTCTTGCTTATAATAATATTTTTGACACCTTTTGTTCCTTAAAAGTAGCCGAGAGGATCAGGCTTATGTGGTTGTTTTTCAAATGATGTTGTGTCACATTTGAATTTTCTTTGTTTTTCCACTGTCATATTTTCCGCCTTACCCTACAAAGGAACTACAAAACTACTAAGTATTTGTCTGATAGATAACACACAGCAATCAGACCAGAATAACGTGTTTTGTTATAACTTAGGATGGAAAAATGAGACATTGTGTGTGTGTTGCATGACGCATGCTGAGTGACTGGCATGTCAGACATCGTGGTTTATAAATAGTGTTGCAGAGTTGTCGGTACAGATAAGGTGACAGACGCTACCGCTCTATTGTCTGCAACCTTTTTTTTTTTTTTCTTCACTCTAATGTCAGAACATACTGTACCTATCAGTAGGATGACCAGCAGCTGTATCTGCAACCAGCGTAGATTTTTGACACATGAGCCCGGCTTCCTCCCTCTGTAGTATAACAAATACAATCATTTAGAAAACACGTAAAGGTTAGAGCTTTATGGACCACATTCACACGTCTGCCATTTTCCTATGACATCACACTCGGGTGGAAAACTCCAATGCAGGTATGATGTTATGCTGCTGTGTTGCAGATTCCAAGTCATATAAACAAAGAAAATCTAAGAAATTGTTGTCATTTCAATGTTTCCCAATTGATCAGCAACTTCAAAGTCAATGGATAGTGAAAAGAGGGACATCGGGCCATATTTCAAGGTAAAACACATTTAATAACCCATCAGCTGACGCTAGCATTCAACCACTTGCCCCTTTTCATGAACCATTCTCTTGTCAGTTCCTGATAAATCAGAAAGCAGTGAAATGATATTCAATATGTTTATACAACTTACAACCTGGAACAAAGCAGTTGGACAGTTTAGTTTCCCAGCCAGAAAGTGTTGTCAGAGGAAAATGGCCGTGTGAATGTGGTCTATTGTATTGACCTTTGTCTTCTGTTGAACAGAAGTTAAACAGGGTGAAACAGTGAGTCATACAAAAACCTTTTTCCATCACGCCCATGCTAATAAATGATTTCTTTAGCCTTTACAGTAGTTATATGTATGAAAGCTTTTATCTTTGCTCCTGATCATTTAGTCCATTAATCTTAACTTGCAAAGTCCTGAAGAACTGGATAAATGTCAAATCAAATGCTTGAATGCATTCTTTTGAGTATAATCAGAGGTCAATATTACAGAACAAACACATTACCTTTATTACAGCTTTGGAAATTGCAAACACTGATATATATATATAGAGAGAGAGTGATACTGTAAATATTGTGCTGTGTTAGCACACACAGTGGATGTTTGCTTTTGCCAGGGAGTTTCAGAGGTGTCTTTGTGTGTTATGACGCTGTGCAGTTATCAGGCAGTGAATTATATAAGTGTTGTTGTTACAGAGGACTTGCATTGATAACCTTTCTAAACTTTGTGAGCTGATGTTATTGTGTTAAAAAATCATATGAACGAGAGCAACACAATCCAAACACAAACACCAGTTAATGTGTTTTAATGTGTGGACTGATTATACAAATGAACTGTTACAATTTAAAAATGTACAGGAATCAAATCAAATAGCAAAATGTATCCATGTACAGTAATATGATGCGATATATTGACATAAAAAAACAAGCCACAACAACAAGAAAACATTTCCTAATACGACCACTAAAGTTGAAGCTTAAGTTGACTGGATGAAAACATTTTGTTCTCAAGTTCAGAAAGTGGGTGAGTACAAAAATGACTGCTCAGGGACGGAGAAGTGTAGAGAAACAGACAATCGAATCACAGCCAAACTCAAGTCCTGACGGGTAAGAACGAGATGAAGTCACCAAAACTGATAGCGATCAAAGCGAGGCACGATGTTGTTTTGCCGCCAAAAAATCCAGATGTCTGGTTCCTCTTTTTGGATGTAGATACACCATGGAACCATCCTATTTTTCTCCAGCTGTTAAACATAATCTGAGCATCATTGTACCACCACAGTGTTGGTCTTGCATCGGGTGCATCATCTCGTCTATTCTTAGACAGATTATCAGTAACTTCATTCAATAACTGATTTAACTGACTAAACTGTATATTCAAAGCCAAAAAGTTGCACACCACAACAAATAAAAAACATCAAAAGATATTTAGGTGTGATTAGGTTCGTGGTTCAAATAAAGAAGCAATGGCTAAGGATAAATAATTCTCCTGTGATGGGTGAGATAATCTGTGATTAAGCAAAAGAGACAAACCACCGCTTTAGCTTTACCTGACAAGGGGGGCAAACATGTGCCGACACGAAGAACCATCAGAACGAACGCCAGGAGCACTCATGACTCTGTCTTCATTTCCCCGGTACATAACTTCCCCTGAGCCAAATCCAAACTTGAAAGCAAAACCACACCACACACATTAGATGTGCATTTTCTTCTCTTCACCAACACTGATGCTATTGTTGGTGGCAGACAGGCTGCTGGGTGAGTTTACTGTGAGAGTGTGTTTCTCACACAGGATTAGTAGTTGACACATGTGACACGCCCCTGAAAGTCAACCCTTCCACTAACAGGTTGAACATTGCGTTGATTCACTTTACCTTCGAGGAACCTTCAAGTTGTCCTGCTGAAGAGGAAATTAGCTGATTTTACGTCAGATCACGAGAGGCCCTCTGTGCTTCACTACTATCCAAAACAATTTCTGTACACCATTAATTCATTCATTGTGAAGGAAAGAGATTGATCTTTTCTGTTTGGTAGTAAAGGTGCGCCAGGGTGTGTCCTTTTTGAGTGCTCTTTGTGTTTCCAGGGTTACACTACAGAGCTAAAAGAGTCATAGCATTGAGACATTTACTGTTGCGTCAGAAGAAGCCGCACACCTGCAGCATTATACATCTGTCTGTCATGTCATGCACCTGCTTTTCAGGACTCTGGATGGGAGGGACTTGTCACCTGTCACACACCACCAGCTCTTCTTCTGTTGTTGTGGCTCCTTAACATGTATTTAACCAGACAGACACTTTTTAAATACAGTTACACCCTATGGAGTGATCACACACTCACCTGGGAGGCTTGAAAGAACAGATTTGCGTCATGCTTGTGAATGTAACTGCGTCACTGTGAATGTGCCCATGGAATTAATTTACATTTACGTTTACATTTAGGACATTTAGCAGATGCTTTTGTTCAAAGCAGACCTGCTATCCGATGTCAAGCTGAAGTTTGAACAAGGGAGTCTTGGGTCTTTTTGCGGAAGATGGCGAGTGACTCTGCTGTCCTGACATTGGTCGGGAGTTCTTTCCACCACTGAGGCGCCAGAACAGCATTCCTGTAAAAGAGAACTTCTAAGGGAGACTCCGAACTGAAATAAGTAAAGGTTTAGAAAATCTTTCAAGCCCCAACACCACAATTTTCATCAATCATGAACAAGGAACTTGTGACAGTTTTGTTTTGACTCTGGCAGACCCAAGGACAAAATTGAACAAAATAAAGTTTATTTTAGTGCCATACCACCTCACTACAGAGCAGCTTCTTTGGTTCTGCCCAGTCTGAGAACCACTGCATTAACTAAGGCGCTGGATAAAAAGACGTACTCTGCTGACAGGAGATAAATAAATCCTGAACTGATCCTTCATAGCCTGGTAATCCAGATATGTGTTTTTATATATTATAACAGCTTTTTAAACTGTTAATTGATGAAGAATTAATTTCAATTCATCAACCAATACAGGTGAAACGTATTGCATAGCATTACCAAATAGATATACATCAGTTTCCTGTAAAACCAAAAAGTGTATCAAATAAAAGGTGTAGTTCTCTATTTTTACACCAGAGGGAGTCAGAAGGATCAAGATAACCACAGTGTGATGGCAGAGCAGATCACAATAGTTTCTTTGAAGATCAACAACCTTTGAGCCTTTGAGTGGAGGTTTTATTCTGTTTGATATCAGATTAAAAACAGGTGGACATCTTTATGTGTTTAGTGTCTGCTACTGAGCTTTGTTCATGATGTTTTTCATGCACATCTTCACCAGAGGAGATCACTGAATGCAGTCACACCCTGCACATAATTTAGTTGCATATTTTAAATCTAAGATGGCCCATTGTTAGTGGGATTTATATGACATTCTCACATGTAGATAACTGTTGCATTACATGAACAGGGTGGTTCAGGACTGAAGGAGACACTTGTATTATTGATACTCTGGCACCACACAGTGGAGGTTGTTTGTAAACTGTAACCGTGGTTTATTTGTGCCTTTGTGCAGCTTGGGAGACAGGCTTGGAGATCTGACAAGTTGAGTGAGCAGACCTATATTTATTTTCGTACCTTACCTTAAAGGAACAGTTTGACATTGACGCACATGTTTTCGAATGACGCTTATATTGCCTTTCCCCAAGATGACAAACCTGATGCCACTCCTTTGTTTGTTAAAAAATGCAGCTGTATCCAGGAAACAGTTGGCTTAGCTTGGCATACAGAAACATATCCAAGCAGTCAAACTATGCCAGGGTTGAAAATCCGCCCACCTGCATCTCTAAAGCTCTCTAAACTAACTTGTCGACAGCATGAGGTTGCTTTATTTAACGATTCCTATAAAATGGCTCGCCTTTTTCAAAGAGAGAAGCAACACAAAAGGCAAATACTCACCGATCGGTGCACAAAGTGCACATGTCTGTCTGTCATGGCCCCCTACTGAGCCTTTTGAACAGGTCATGTTTCATCACCTCCTCATTGTAGTAATTCATCACATTAACCATCAATCAGCTCTGATGAAGCGGACCTCCTGCTGGCTTCATGTGCCACAGCACAAGGTTATGTAAGCTAATATAACTGACTTTATGGCATGTAATCCCCACTCGCCATAGTTTCTCCTACTCCTAACTCTCCTCTCCTAACCCTCATCTGCTAATGACTATTTGACATGAGTTTGTTTGAAATATGGTCCATTTTATTTATTATTGTTTACACTATAGCAAGCAGATATGAGGACAAGGATTTGAGAGTATCAAACATATGGTATATGAATGTAATAATCTTTTCACTATTGGAGATATTCAATTATAGTCACTGTTGCCACTGAGGTATTTATAGAATAAGCAATACCAAACATTCATTAATGGGCTTGTTTGTGTCTAACTAGTTGAGTAAACAATCTCACCACAACCTCTATTGTTGTGCTTTTGATCACAATATTTGATCACCGTAAGTAGGTGGAGGTATGAATTTGGATATTCTTTGTGAAAAAGCAACAGTTTCTGAGTGTGACACCACTGTCGTAAATGGAAAATCCCAGTTCTGTAACAATTTGTCAGTTAACAAAGCTAACTACAATCAAACAGCAGACAGGCCGAGCCCCATAAACATAGTGGAGCATTTAGCCAGGAAAAAAGCCCTATATTTCCACCAGTAGTTAGTTGAGCCCAAAAACAGAGCTTAAAGAAGAATAATAGACCATATTCACATAGCGGCCACTTTCCTCTGACATCACGCTCAGGATGGGGAGCTCAAATGTCGTAGTGTTGTGTTCGAGGGTTGCAATAAATAACGGATAGATATTGAAAAATCTGGGGGGACATCAGGTCATATCTCAAGGTAAAACAACCTAACGTTAGCTAACGTTAGTGAACTTGACTATTTTATAGTGTTGCACAACACGATGGGAAAGACGTAAATTAATTCTGAAATATCCACTCACATCTTGGACCAATTTATTTAAGCCTGGAAGTGAAACACACTGAATTTAATCAAATGGGAACGTTAGCCAGGTCGTGGCTGAATGCTTATGTCAGCGCATGGGTTATCAAACATGTTATTTTACCTTGAAATGTGGCCTGATGTCCCTCTGGATTTTCACTATTGATCATCTTTTGCTGATAAATCAGGAAGCCATGAAATGATAACAATTTGTCAGATTCCTTACGTTTATACAACTTGCAATCTGGAACACAGCAGCAAAACATTTCCCCAGCATTTGAGCGTCCCACTCTGAGTGTGATGTCAGAGGGAAATGGCTGCCGTGTGAATATGGTCGATTGTTGTTAATACATTTGCTAAACACTAACCTAACTCTAAATAAATTATGATTAGCATATCCTTTTGGATACAACATCAACTTAAAAGATGAAGATAATGTTTACATTCATGTTCCGCTGCCTCCAATTGGCCCAAAAAGTAAATTAATGCTCACAGAAAATGGACATAAATGTGGACAGAGGTGAACATGTTTGATTGCAAATATATAGCTTGACACACATCCAGAGAGCATACATTTATTTTTCACGATGTTGTACATTAATGCACAATTTAATACTTTATGTCAGATCAAGCAATAAAATAAAATCATAAAAATGTAAATATATTTGTTTGATTAAAACTTCTCTTATAAAACAGGCATGCCAAAAATACACATCAACATCTGCAAAAATAACAGTCATTCAATGCAACAGCTGATTTCAATTTTCCTTCAAGGTTACAGCTGAATACTTCCTTGAGAGAAGATATCTACGCTCATCAGCAGACTCTGTGCAAACTTGAGCTTATTGCAGCCTGTTGGTGTTACACTGTATTGTGGTGGAAACAGTCAACAATGAATCCTGTTTGTTCTGATGCATAGTTTATGTACTATGCATACATACTCCAGTAAATGATGTTGAAGAGCAGGTATGCCATGGGAAATATGACTCTGGAGTACGAGTCGATCATGTAGCTGTTGCTCATGATGAAGCTGAGGTTTTGTATAACAGGGTGTCTTCGGCGTAGCCTGGTGCCTTCTGTGGGTCCAGAGACAGTGGAGTTTCGAGACTGGGTGTTCCTCTCCGTATTCGGGGTGCTGGAGGCCTCTGGGAAAGAAGTCAGGTCGATTTCATTGTCGTGGAAACAGCCGTCAAACGCCATAGCCTGGGTGGCATTGTAGGAGCTGGGGATCTGCAGCGACAGAGGGAGGAGACGAGAGTTAGGCTTTGACGGCGGCATGCTCCAGATGGCAGGCATTAATTTTCTGTGGGTCACACAAGTCACATGGGATTTAAGGAGACATTCAGGGCCACAAAAAACTGAATATGAGTGACCTTCGCCCTCTTGAGCTTCTTCATCTCCTCCACTGTGGTGAAATAGTTGACAGCGGCGTACTCGATGACAGACAAAAAGACAAAGAGGAAGCTTGCCCATAAGTAGATGTCTACGGCTTTGACGTAAGACACCTGTGGCATAGAGGCTGAGACACCAGTGATGATGGTGGACATGGTCAGAACCGTGGTGATGCCTGCATACAGAACCAGTACAACAGATGATGAGTATATGTGTTTGGATGGATTATACCCTGCTATATACAACACTGGCGAATGGAAAGCTGCGTTCCACCCCAGGCAACTTTCTAGAGTGACTAGGAAGTTTTGCAGAAACTCCCGTGGTAGTTCTAAAAGTACAGGAACTGTTGGGGTGGGGCTTGCAGCGCTGAACATTTCTGATTGGTGGAGCACTTGCAGCGTTATATTTCTGACACCATTTTTAAAAATCCGCAGCCACAACTGTGCTTTGACACATCGACATGGCATGACAGGAGAGAGCATTAGATGGATTTACGACAACCAATTACATTATAGTTGCATAGCTGTGCCTAAAAATGTTGTGTAAAAACAACTGTCACTCATTCATACGTCAATGAACAAATGTGCTGAATCTTCACATGTCTTTACACTGACAACAAAGGGCTTCCTTGTTTCATGAAAAATTGTTCCTGGGACAAAAAGTTCTGGGTACATTGGGCGGAAATGCTGCTTCAGTCACCAGATCAGAAACACCACCGCACAAGCATAGCATCAATTGAATATCCACATTGCATGGTACAACGTCTACACATGAATATGATACCTAATGCAATTGCAATATTACCTGAGAGTCGCAGGGAAAATTACAATTTATTTGTAGGAAAATGTAATATTCTATTTTTGATGTGCACCAGAAAGCAGCAGACCAGCTCGGCTTGAACCAGTGTTTTGTTTACTGCAAGGTAAGCTAAATAAAATTAAATCTTCATTCTGACTAACACAATTTAACCTAATGTTTGCCACCAAAAAGCTTAAAGGAATAGTTTAACATTTTGGAAAACATGCTTATTTGCTTTCTTTCTTAGACGTAATCATATGTGTGTTTGCTAATGTGGAGCTGGAGGAAAAGGAGTCTCCACTTATTGCCTGGAAGCCTCACTATGTTGAAAAGTTGATGTTGACTCCTGGGAGTCATTGCACCTTATCAAAGTCCAACACATGAGCCGAATCTTAAATCACAATTTTACAGATTAAATAAAAGAGACACATTAATTAGTGAGCTACAGGACAGAGTTCGGATATGCATTTACCCCTGTTTTCAGTCTTTGTGCTAAGCTAAGCTAACTGGCTGTTCTTCATATGTAGCGTATAAACATGAGAGTGTCATCTGCATATCTTACTCCTAATGAGAATACCAATAAGAGCGTTTCCCAAAATGTCAACTGTCAACAAACTATTCCTTTAAATGAAACAGAAAAAGTTGTAGTGGTGTTTTTGTTCCAATTTGGATGAAAATAAAAGTATTATTTGTTCACTTTCAGTGTTGCATCATACCAAAATGTATATTTTTGTACATTTTGTGTACAACATGTGTTAATGTTGGTCTCAGTACCCAGAGAGACACGGGCCGGCACGGCCCTCCTGTCTATCCAAAAAGACACCCAGGACAGCATCACCATCAGCATGGTGGGAAAGTACGTCTGAAGCATGAAGAAGAAGATGTGCCTCCTGAGAATGAAGTTTATGTAGAGCCGATTGTACCAACCTGAAACAGAGATAAATGGATAGAAAGTGAATGTGGGGCAGGCGAGTGAGATGACGCAGAACACAAGACAGTCACTGTGGAAAAATGATGCACCAGAACCTGCGCAGGATTGTGTAAGTTGTGAATCTAAGACAGTACAAGATGGATCTACAGTAAGAACCTTGAGTAATCATTTTCTCAGGCAGATCTGTCTAGAGCTGAAGTTATATAACAAGCTCTTGGCGCTTATACATCCCCACGAGATTATGTCACACTGAGAGGAAAATCTCCCCGGCCCCGTTCCTATCTGTCTTTCTCACACTGGAAATGTGACAGTATAAGCAGGCTGGGTTCAGCTGCCAGCCATACAACTCTAGAATGTTTGAATAATAAAGCGATATTACTTAACATTTTAATTCCGTAAAAAAGGGAACTAATGACACACACAGGTTATGCTCCTTATCTCTATCTATCATCACATTTCCGGGAGTCAGTAGCCCATTTCTGCTTCGCTTCTGTTATGAAACGCGTTTAAAGGAAAAGTTCAATATTTTGGGAACTGACCATATTCACTTTGTTGCCATGAATTAAATGAGAAAAAAGTGATACCACTCTTATATGTTCCCTTTGAATATGAGCTGCCTCGGTCAGTTTAGGTTAGCGTAGTTTAAAGACTTTAAAACAAGGGGAAACACTTACTCAGTCTCTGTCCGAAGGTGACAAAAATAAAGTGCTAATTGGTGAGCTTTAGAGATGCTGATAGTTAGATTTTGTTACCTTGGAACAATGCCAGGCTAACTCTTTACCCCGATCCCCAATTTGTGATGCTAAGCTAAGCTAACCAGCTGCTAGCTTCATACTGAGAGATATAAGAGTGCTTCCAGTGTTCAACTCTTATCAACATTGCAAATTAGAGCATTAAAATGTTGGCAGTTACTCATGTGGTTTTCGACATTTATAAGTGTGACACCACTGGACATTTCTTAAGGAGGCCTCACGTCAATTTCTAGCCATTTTAGTGGCAAAAAACCCCTGATACTTTTGACAAGAAGTCGGACCTCAATTTCTAGCCATATTTATTGCGACCACTACAGGTATTCAAAGCCAAAATATGATCATTTACTAACGCTAACCAAGCAGGTGTTGTGCCTAAACCTAACGAGCTTTTGTCCCAACATAAAATAGGAAATTTAACCTAGAGAAACGTAAAGTTTTGACGTAAAGAAATGTAATTCAAAATATCCGCAGTTTGCAGAAATGTGTCAACACTTATTCTGGTGACTGGGTTGCATCTCCTAATGTCGAACTATTCCTTTAAAGGGACCGACAGTGTTAATGTGTTACAGAAAAGAGACAATCAGAGTTGATTCATTGAGGTGGTGGAGAGATCATCAATTTATTTACGCTCATGAACCTCAGACTACCATAAATTAGTGCTTGCTGTAGCTACCAGCAGATGTGAAGGTAAAGAAATATATCACTGTATATAGGTGTAAACATCTGAAACAGAAGGGGGTTTTCGATAAAACCAGGAGCTCTCTGGTTGTTCCCAAACCGGGTACAGCTCAGAGGGCCCCAAGGTTCCAACCTGACATACCAGTGCTGCTGTAGAAGGCAAGTCCAAAGGAAGGCTGGAAGTCTTCAACGAAAAACTGTGAGAGCACGATCTCGTCAGTCCTCAATGAATCGTTCCCGTTCTTCCAGTAGAGCATCAGGTCGTTCTCATTGTAAGCATCTTCAAGAGAGGGAAGAAGGATGGAGGGGAGATGACAGCTTCACATGTCGCCTCTCTTTGAAGAGTCATGGATGTTTTTCTCAGAGTGGAGGAGGGAGCGCACAGAAGTGGGACTCCTGACTCCCCCCTGAGACCAGGATCCATGCTTTATCCATCATATCATACAGACAAACAGAGAGATAAAGCTGCACAGAAATACAAAAATCCCCAAACTCTACATTAAAGCAGTCTCTATCATCCTTTATCACCAACCTCAAGTTCAGAGCAGAACAGAATGAAAAAAGAATCCAGACTAAATCCTGCACCAGAGAGACTGACATGTATAACGGATACAGATTGACCCGGTTGAGGATTAGGATTTATTCACTCCATGCTAAAATAAGATGGTAATGGTTACCGTGCACTGTGAGCTTGACAGTGTGCATTTTCGTCCCGTCGGTACACAACTAAAAAAAAATATCATGTTTTTGACCTGCAACATGGGTTCTGTTTAATAATTCAGTGAGCTCTGCAGAATCACCAGCCAGTGCCTTTAAATTACAACTCAGTGCAGAGGTTGTGTAACATGTTTTTTTTTAGCAAAACACGTCTTAGCATTATGTAAAGTGGGATTTTGGATGTTTAATGCAACAGAATGAGCGTAATTCCTCTTAAAAACTGCTTTGGATGTCAGGCGTTCGCACAAAGCCCACCGTCCCGTCTGTAGTTTGATACTCACAGCTCTCCAACTCCAGAGAGCAGTTCTGTGTGTCCAGTGGGAAACTGCTGAAGTCCATCGAGCAAAGTGCCGTCACAGTGATCCTAAAACAAAGCTCACAGTTAAAGAGACGCCAACATAAATCAAGCAACAGTTGAGCATCAGCGAGCGCTAAGATGACAAATGGAGTTTAAAGCAAAACTACTGGACTGAGCTGTTTTTTTTTCTGTGGCTGACAGAAGCAAGCTGTTAAGGATGAAGCCATATAATCGACATCTGTGGCTGAAATGGATATGATGAAGATAGTCTGAAAGCTTACGGGCCACCCTCTCATATTCCTCTCATTAAACCTCACAGTATGTATGAATACTTAAATCCTGATTCATTGAATAAGATTAATATGCACATTTATATATTGAGCTAGACTAAGTAGAAATGATCTGATCCAGTTAATGTTCACTTTACCAGTATCATCGGGGAAGTTTATTCCTGTGAGTTTATAAAAAACTGGTTTTATAATTAGTGTGATCAAAGACATTTATCTGAAGTTCAATTCTGAGGCTGTTCTGTAAATAGTTTTCTAAAAAATAATAATAGCAATTCGTGATCAACCCATATAACTATTAGGATTTAAAGAAACAACGTCTTGTCAGTGAAGCCCACTTCCGATTTAAGCCCCGCCTGTTCTGAATATAGAAATGGATAAATAAAATAGAGTGACACAGGAATAATTCCTAAAACTCAGAGATAAGTTTGCATGTTTTGCGTTTCTGGCTGCCACGTCAATTTTATTTTCTATGTTTTTTCAGTTCTGGTGGCTAATGTTAGCCAATGTTAGCAAACTCTAGCTAGATGCCGTGTAACAGACAAGACATTAATCTAATTTTGCCAGATCAGATCCCAGACTAACATTATGATGTCTTCAAAGTGATGAAGATATTGGGACATGTGGGCAAATTCAATGTGTATTCAGTCCTGTAATTACCACTTGTGTCAATTACAATGGCCACAAGTGGTAATTACACTTTTTTTGATCATCCTACTCTGATGTTGGTAATCGCTATGAATAACATGAAAGATTTCTTCTTTGTTTTTTACCTGACACTGTAGAGAATATTACCATCAGGAAAAACCCTCAGCATGATGTTCTCCATGGTTGTGTCATGGATAAAAGAACGCTTGGAGTGGACAAAGAACACGTCAGGAACCCAAATCTTCTTCACAAGACGTGCATCGAAGGTTCGACTCTTGTTGCTGCTGGAGGGGAAGGCCAGGCGATCATCCTGCCAGTAATGCCTCAGGTACAAAGTCATGGTGAAGTCCTGGAAAACAAACAAAACAGTGGTGCTCAACACCAACATAGAAAGGAGACACTGTGTAGCGGTTAGCCAACAGAGATCCTTGCGGCACGTACCATGTTTACTTCAGATATGCTGTCAATGCTCTCCACCTGGACGTCAATGCCGACAGGAATAGCTGAACCTGCAAAAGGTCAAACGTTGTAATGCATCAGCTTTAACCAACAGCTGGATCACTTCCTCCATGATTCATCTGTCTGCACATCTGCCACAGATTAACTATAGGTCTAAATCCCACTGCTGAGCTATAAGATATAAGTCACATTTTACAGATGGCAAAATGTAGATGAAAGTGATGGAACCAAGCATGGTGTTCGTTCTTAAGCATGACTCAGCTCAGGGTTGCAGTCATATCATCTTTTGAGGAAGTAAAGTCGCATAACTGCATAAGTTAGACACAGCTGACAGTTGTAGTTCATACACGACCCCTCAGGTGAAGCAGTAAGCCTCGCCCTCATCTCTACAACGATGTCACCAGGGTTAAAACTAAACCAAAAATGTAACTTTTTTTTAATCTTAAAATGTATCACATGTAAAATATAAACTTATTTACAGTATATTTAACATTTTAAAATCAGCATATATTCTGTTAATCTAATACAGTCTAATGCATTTTCTTATATATTCAGAGTAAAATTGTGATTTATACATATGTTGAAGTTAAGTACTATTTCACTGATTTAGGGTAATTGAATGTAACTACTTTGGTAAAATACTCTTTTCTATTTTATTGTCCTTTGCTGTTGCTATTTGACAGTTCTTTACCCTAACTTCTACGAACAGTGTGAAACTAAACCGACTTGGGAGCAAAACTTAATTTTAAAATATATAATTAAGAATACAAAACTATAAAAAAAAAAAAAAACTGCTCTACACGTCAGCTGCTCTCATAAAAAAGATGTTCAAGCAGACTACTTGAAGGGCTTATACACATCTCAAACCTGTGATTAGCTTTTTTTATTTTCTGGCTGCGTTATAAGTAACCAAACGATATTTTGAAATTCTTGGCTGGGAACACTTTTTCAGAGAAACAGCAAAAAAGTAATGCCATCTGTGTGAATTGTACTGCTGACATAATCTGCAATGAACTCCCCCCGATGAGACCATATAGATTGAGAACAGTTATATAATGTCTAACATCAGGGTTCAGCTTTGGTAGGAAAGGAAAAACACTAACAAAGTCTTTCAGCATAAGACAGCAGAAAGATCCAAGGCTGATTTCAATGTTCTTGTGAAATCTGGCCTGTGGGAGCAACTCAACCTACGTGGATATAAATATCTTGCATGTTACCTGGTCCACAACCCAAGTTGCCTATCAAAACACCCATTAATTCATTAGCTTATGTTTGTTTAACTGCCTGTTTCAATAAAGCCTATCTCAGCATGCATTAAGACAATCAATCGCTGACACTTACAGTCCTATCAGTGAGTACTTTCGTTCATGAGCACAGTGAGAAAATGTACAGAAGGGGTCAGAGAGGAAGAAAAGCCAAAGAGGTTCAACTTGCACTTAAACCAGCGTAGCAGTCTGAACGAATAAACCCAAACTTTTGCTCATGAAATTGAAACGTTAAGCGCTTTGTTTATTATTGCCGCCATGTTGTACGTTGACATAAATATGCTTATGTCATCGTCCAGGGGCAGAATGCTGTGAACGTATGATGTGTGCTGCAAACATCCCGTTCTCCCTGTGCCATTATCTAATGAAGGTAAGCACTCAGAACCGTCAGTCGACCATAACAATGGAGTAGTGAGGTGCGAGGGATTATATCAGGCCAGCGAGGGCTCTGGAGGTCCTGTTCAATATTTCTTTTCTTTTTTTTTTTTTTTTTTACAGTGTTAGGTCACCGAGGCTCTTTCAGCTCTTTGACTGATGTGACATTTTCCGGTGCCAACAGCCTTTAAACCCAATCCTGAGAAAAGAGATCAACTATAAATCAAAAGACTTTATGAAACAGTCTGACCATGAGCTTGAGTTACATTCATGATTCAGCCACCGTCAGCTCAAATAGGGTCAGTTCATTGACAGATCTCCCACAAGTTCTGGAAATTCACTGAAGGAGTTTTTTTTTTTTTAAATAACATAAATAGGCTATGTTTTGTTTCTGAGGTGTTCACACAATTGAGCCTTTCTCTTTTTTTAATTGTTGTCTGTGTGCTGCTGTAAAGCCTTATACTGCTTGTTATAACCATGTTCACTGTTGTAACTGTTGTTTTTTAACGTGCCATGTTTCGTCCTTGAATTAAAGGGAATCGACCGGAAAGTCCTTGAAAAGTCTTTGCACATAATGTTGTTGTTTTTATAAAAATTAAATTACACGTAGAAATATATACTAAATAAAGTAAAACTTATAAATATGTGTACGTCTTCAACACAAAGATAACCAACACAAATAATATTAAGTTATGACTATCATAGAATATCATCTTAATTATTTTATTTTCACTTAGAGGCTCTCAACACCAGCCTTTTGTGGATAATCTAATATGTGGATTTGCTGTAATTTAAAATAAATGTAATGTTTACGGTATTGGTTCCCTAATTGACTTGGTTGAGTTCAGAAAAACAGAAAGATCTCAATGGTCAAGAGTTTTCAGAATATTTGGAAGTAAATGTAAACTCTTCACCTCCGTCTTTTTAAACGAAACGAGATGGTTGACGGGTAGATTGAAAGGTATCCACAAAGCTAATTATCGACTAAAGCAGACGGATATATTGATGGGTGTTTGGAGTCAGAATGAGAATTCATAAAGGTGCAAGCATTTCAGAACACTCAGTCATCACTGCCGGTTTTGCAAGACCTTATTGTTGACAAAGAAGACCAAATGATAAATGAGGTGACACTGTGCAATGCAGGAATTTTTTTTACAGTACAACTGCAGACAGGACAACATCCTCACAATGTGTGTCTGTAGACGCTTTGTGTAAAGGTTTCTGTATAAGACTGGATGCTTCCTTTGTCATATAGTGTAACTTAATGTAACTAAAGCAGATAAGAGTTAAGAACCCCCTGGAGTCGGGGTTGTTCTCAGATTTGACTGTTACTGAGCTGCATTCACAACTTTCAATTCAGCCACACGACCACTTGTTGAGACCACAAGCCTTTAAGTTGAGTTCAAGGTGAAATCGATTTCTGATTTGACTGTAAATGTTTTGATGAATATTCATTCATTCTTGTACACTCAAATTAAAAACAAAAATGAAATGAAAATCCAACCCCGTGCTTGGAAGCAGTTTATATCCTCTAACAGCAGGCTTTTGTCCTTCCCCCACAGAATTAGGTACGCGGTTCAGATTATTTTATCTGTACTATTGGCTGCAGTCATTGTCTCACACGGCAGACAATCTAGGTCACTAAGGGTTTTTTTTTTTTTTTTTTTTTGGCAGGCGTAATACCAAAGACAAGCACAGTAACCTACATTAACCTTACTGAGTGAGCCAGGAGAGCACATGGGTATTCAAAATAATGAGGAAAAATAGAAACGGAGAGAGAAGAGGTCAAATTAAACAGACAGATAGGTAGATCAGGTGTGTTTTTTGTTGTTTTTGTTACCTCCAAAGCCTGGCCTCATTGCAAAATCATGGTCTTCAATCCGAAGCAGCTGCTCAGACTTAATTAGCATAGACTTGGTGCTGTCCATCTTTTTCATCTTTAGATCGACCCGTCTGAAGACCAAAGAGAACACAATAACAGCTGGCGTAGAAACTCTCGCTGTGGCTTCATCTTCCTCTTTCTAACACACACTGAAAGCACAACTGACATCTGGTCGAGGGAGTTAGTGATGGTTAATTGGACTTTAGCACTCTTGATTAGAAGCGAAGGCCTCGGTCTAAATGAAATGAAAGGGATTTTTTTTTTTTTTTTTTTTTTACTTTCAGGGTATTGGCACCAACATGGTTGGAACTGGGTCAGACAGAGATATTGTGAGGCCTCTCTTGTATCCGTCTCATGAGGTGACCTTGCACCTGAGTTGGGCTTTATTCTTTAAGAGGACCAGCTGTCTTCCTAGAAATCCTCCTGAAGTGATTAAAGTGAACCAAAAATGAACTCTTTAAATCATGTCATTTGTCTTTTTCCATTACTAAGCAATCAGACAGGAATATATTCAATATAATTTTTTCTTGAAAGGGAAATTCAGTCGCAATCACCTTTCACCTCACAGGACCCTATCACCTGCCCTCCCCTTTCCAACCATATTTGCGATGATATTGTAAAGTAGTACACAGAAAAAGTCAAAAATCACCCCTAAATTTGAATAGCAAAAGCTCCACAATTACACATCACATGAGAAATCCCGCTGCGGCTCACCCTCCATGCTTCTGTTTGGTGTTCTCTCCGATGTACATCTCCTTGTGTCTCCTCTTCGCGTAGTGGCTGCCGCTGAGCTGGGTGACAGGCCAGAACCAGGCCAAGCACATCAGTCTGAAGGCCAGGAGGGCCACTCTCATGGTTAGGCTGGGGCTGGAACGACGAGAGGAACCCAAACGTTCCCCCCACTGCGTCAGTGTCTCGCCCAGGGAATGCCACAGCTGTCCCCGTCCTCTAATGGCACGTCCATGTCCCTGCAGCAGCACTCATTCTGCCCCGCCGCGCACACACCCGGCTACTACTGCACAATCCTGCTCTCTCATCTCCTGTAACATGGTTAAACATCAGCCGAGATATCCAGTGCTTAGCTCCAGCGCTCAGGCAGGCATCCCCCCTTGGTCAAGTGTGCTTGTCACTGTGCCATCCCTCCGCTTACGTCTCCTGACACAACATGTTGCTCCCCGCTGTCCCCACCCTCTGATTTAAAACCAAATATCAATTTATTCCTATAATGACAAAGGAATACCATTAATTCCTCTCTAATCTTCTTATCTGTGGTTGGTGAAATCTTTCAGTAACCCACAAACTGGAGGCAGCGCGGGGCGGGGAGGGGAGGGGAGGGGGATAATACAACCAGCGGTTTCATCATCATTCTGACCAGATAAAAATAAAAAGCCTGTAGCCTACTTTCATGCACTGCAGGATTTTCCCTCGAGTTGAGCATAGTGGTGGTGGGAGGATGCAAATGATCCCGTGGAGAGGAGACAGATGCAGGCATATGTCTGGGCCACATCTGCAGACATTGCACTTATGACTCCTGACATTCATTGACGAGTCACGACAGAGGATGTGACTCCTAAACCGAGGCTTTGGACGGTTTTCTGCTCTTTTAATATAAGGGGAAATAAAGGATAAGAATCACTCAGTGGTTGAACAAATGTGACCATCCCATGCAAAGCAACTTCCGTCACATTATTCAACTGTAATCAGATATTTAATACAATTATTATGTTAGGAACCAAATAGTACTAAAAGTAATTATTTGTTGTATGGATATTTTAGTTTTCTGATTGATTAACTGAAGAGACCCCACATACGTTCTTTTGCCTTTTTTGCTTTTATTTTCTATTCATAAATTCTTTGTAACCACGATCCCAAAACAACATCGCTGACAGCAAGTCAGCTCATACGACTGTGTGTTGAACTGCATACTTTTTTCGTGTGAAGCCGAGCTTTGTGGTTTTGATCTTGTTAAAGAGTACAAGATCCCCTAGGCAAAATAAAAGTAAAGCTTAACAATAAAATGCAATCTTGTTTAACCACAAAATACACTGTAATCTAAAAAAAAAAAAAAAAAAAAAAAGAATCATGGCATCTCAAATGTAGCATTTGTTGCATTGTTACGTATATGAAGGAATCATAGTTCTGCTGTTCTTTACTCCATCCCTCATATGTGACATCCATTACAAGCTGAATGTTTCCGATTGCATAAGTCACTTGTACACTAATCAGCTCTAGAAGCAGCTGGGATACACTGACAGCTCTGCAGCAGCTTCTCAGTGGTTAGTAAGAGAGGGTAAAGCTGGTCGTCCACTTGCTTATGTTTCTCCAACCAGACATTTCCAGGATGGTGTTTCAAAACCTGTGATCAGAATTGACTTCTGTAAAGGCTGCCAATATGCCTGATATACACCAGATTGTTGGTCCCTCTGACCTACGTACACATGTGCAGACTGACGTTTCCCAAAGGATTCAATCTGAATGATTTCTAAAATTAAAGGAACCATGATTCCCTCTGAAGCTACTTAATTTGAGATAAATTGGAAGTTGATATGATTTTGTGTGAAGGGAAAATAGCAAATTAAGAATTTCATTGCCCGGTTCAAACTATGTTTCCACTGTGTATATGACAATAATCATCTTGAATCTTGAATCTTTGGAGTTTTGCACTGTTATCATTATTATTTTAAAGACTTGAAGGCAGATTGTTCTCAAAATGTATCATTATGGATACCATACGAGCAAAATAATAATAAAAGAAATGAAGCACACAAAATATAAATATTTTTTCCTTTGTAATGTTTGTATTGCACTGTGATTCGCTAAGCAGTCCACACATGCATCTGATCTGCGGCATGTTGCCTATGAGTATACATTCAATGTGATCAATACGGTTTAATGTGCTAATGGTCGATATGTTTCTATGTGAGATATTGCCCAGTAACAAAACAGCAAGCTATCCTGGGAACATGACAGTGAAGGGAAAATAAACCACTGAGATACAAGAAAGGGATTAATAATTACTAATTCATGTCTCAACAAGAAATGATGAGGAACAGACTTGTAGGAACAAGCATATTTAATGGTACTGTACTAATACATGAAAACCTGGAAGAGAGAAAGAGAAACTTGATGGGAATCAATGATGAAATCAAAACATGGACAGCATGACTCCACTCTAGTGGCATGGCCCCTTTAATCTGGGATTAAAGTTGATGAGGACAGACATGAGCAGTGCCATCTTAAAGAATCAGGCACGTGGACCCTGGTTGACATGAACATGTGACCCCACAGCTGTCCAGCATCTCAACTATGCCCTCTAGAGGTCATCGTCTGTTAAACTACGTCAGCGACTGTGTTGTGCATTCTTTTCCACAAGTAGCCACATGTATGCTGCTTGTGTTTATGTCAAACTATCATATACAAAAGCATTATCTTCTATACATTCAAAACTTTACTCAGCATCACAGTTTACCACAATCTCTTAATACTTCCGTAACTTTTTCAAAAACTCTTCATTCAGTCTGCACAACAAGTCACTGTGGACTAAACTGTGGATCACTTTTCATCACACTGACACACACAACATCAGTCCTGGACTGTTTTCTCACTCGGACTCAAAACAGTATATTTCACTCCATTTTGCACATGCTTATATACTATTATCAGAACCGTTAAATGCAGATTCAAGACCTCTGCAATCAGCTACATCCACTTCTCAAAACAAAAGGAGGGAATAAAGCTACAATGACCAACACTGGGTGAGAAAAGCGAGGCAGAATCCAGAGCACTTTGTAATTATAATTTCGGTTTCTGTAGAGGTGCTGTGGAGGAGCCTGGTTAAACTTTTACCCGCCTGGTTAATTAGTGAGTGTTAGGAAGGATGTAAAGTGGAGTCGCACAGAAACAGTTCACTGCACACCAGTGTTTTTCACGCACATGCATGCATGCCAAACACCTTTTACACGATCATCAACTGAGATCAGGCCTTCTTGACATGGCAGAGACACACGGATTCACGATTGTGCTGCTCGTTTTCTTGGAGAAATTGTTACTTACAAACTCAAAAGGTATTGTAATGTTCAATATCTGTTCCTGCAGTTCATAGATGATTGCTTTTCTCTTAGCAAAGGGAGTTAAATAGATGCTTTGAAGAGTTACTGCTGCGTATAATCTGCATGCACTATTTAGGAAAGAAATGCTAAAGTGCCTGAGCTGTGATTTATTTTTGTTCCAACATTCGTCGGCCAATTTGAATCAGTCAATAAAGATATTTCTCTTCTGATTACAATTTCATCCCTAAAACTACATAGTGCACCTTTAACTGACTGCATAAGATAAGAGTGAAATGAAAATAACGAGAAAATTATGCGTAGAAGTGTTTCTGTCCTCTTGAAAAAGATGTTCTTGGAATGCAATGGTGCACAAAGTACCTCATGAGAGTGTGTTTCTGGGCACATTTCCACTGCGAAAGCACAAAGCATTGAAACTGTTCACACGCTGATGATTTCAATGTATTTATTATATTATATGTAAAGCCCAGGGAAGCCACAGGAAGAGCACTGCCCTTCCAAGCTCTTGCACAGAGCATTTTCATTTCATTTATCTAAGAAACAAGTCACTGTGCTGTATCACTCTAAAAATGACTGTACAGCTCAGTAGTTATATATGTCATGTAACATCAGTTATGTTGTCTTTGAGCAGCACTGTGTCAAAGAGGTGCACGGACAACATTAGCTTGCGAAGATATTTCCACAGCTGCAGTGAACTCAGCTGCACTGTGTTCTCGCAGCACTACTGTAACCCAGCTGTGACAGCTGTGAACATCTGGTGCCAAGCGGTGAGCACTCATTCGAGGTGAGAAATGTGACCCTAGATAAACAACAATAATCTTAATCCTAGTCAAACAAACAGATCAGATGTTTATTAGACAATTAAACATAGAATACATAAATACGTTTTTTGTTTTTTTTTAGATATGCAGCATGTCTCTTTAGTGCAGTTTCATGCTGCTGTGAATGATACAGTGCAAAAATTCCTAATTCTGCCACACTAAATTGTTGTTGTGCAGCAGCAGATGTGTCTTTGAGGTCAAATGCAAAAGTCCCGACAGCGTGAGCAGTGCAGCAGCACTGATCTAATGAAAAACACAATAACGCTGTTTTTTTACAGTCATATCTGGATATATACATAGTACAGTATATATGTGGTTTCTGACATAAAAACCCAATCAGGGTGTTATATTCAATCCTATTAGATTCTAGAGCTGGACAGTTCAGCTTCCTCTAAGCTGCTTGTGAAGTCTGTTGACAACAAACCCAAAAGCCACAGATGTGGCAGGAAAAGGCTCCGCAAATTGCCTGAAAGAATATGTAATTATAAAGAGAGAGAATTGGGGAAATTATGGTGACGTTTCTTGTTATTTTCATACTTAGAGTAAACATCAGAGACAAATTAAAACATGGAATGTACAAGTCGTAAAAAACAGCTGTAAAATTGGTTATTACTCACCATTTATATAAAGAGAACATACATTATTTTACCCTTTTAAACCAGCAGTTCATTATTTAATTAAATATTAAAAACAATGCTTATAACAATGACCAATGTGCAATGAAACTGGGACAGGTAGCATGTACTTTAATTTTAATCAACTCTAAACTGTTAAGTTATAATGACAAATATATAAATAATTCAGCGCTCTTGATTCTTTACCATCTCAAAGTCTTATTACCAGATGCCAACGTCACCTGTATCATCCCTGACGACTGCATCCTGCCGTGCAGCTTCAGACCCACCGGCACTGTGGTGATCCACTGGTACAAGCAGCAGATCCCCGTCCACAGCTACTACTACAACAAGGATCAGTTTGGACTCCAGAACAAGCACTTCAGCGGAAGGACTTGCCTGTTCAACTCCCACATCCCTCATGGCAATGCCTCCCTGCTACTCAGGAGGGTCAAAGTCCAAGACAAGGGCAGATACAAGTGTTACACGAGCACGCGGAAGGGCAACCAGGAGATCTTTGTCAACCTGGAGGTCAAAGGTCAGCACAGTTAGAAAGCATCGCTTTCAATACATCAGATGTTTTGCCCATTCTTCTTGGTCTAAAATTGATGAATTTAGTGCTGATGAAGGTTCGAGGGGCTGAAGCGTCTCCATTCATAAATTACCCTCAAGGACGTGACAGCAAGGCGGAACATGTCTTTCCACTACTGCCCAGCAGATGGGCTCTTGCTTGTGAGTGACAAAGCAGTTGGTACTATTACAGGTTAATCATCATGTTAGCAAGGTGTTTGTTATACACGTCCAAGTGCATTAAGGTCTTATCCAACTTTTATGAAGTTTATGATGTTGATTCCACTTATTTTTTATTTGGAGGATTTAGTCTGTTGCTGTTGAACTGTAAGTGTCGCCTGTTTCTATGGATAGGAATGACATTTCATTAATTATTGGAATGTTCTGCCAAAGAAGCATTGATTAAATAATTTGCTGCAAGTGTCTGCAGAGCCTGCAGCTTGTTCCAGCTAAGATCATGTTAGCTGTTGGCCCTGTAACCTTCAGCTGTGAAGTTGAGAAAAAAAAAAGAAGATTTTAAAGTTTTCAGGCTGGGTGGAAAACTGTAAAACAGATATTAGGCCTATAAAACATATTTTATTATTTTCTTTATCAACAAAAACGAAGAAAAAACTGCATTCTGCCTGTAGATCTTTGCAGTATAATTCAGTATCTACAAACAAAATGCCACATTCTTATCAGTTTAATTTAAGAATATTAACTTCAGCTTAATTATTATTTACAGTTTATCTAATAGCTGATATAAATCAAGATGGTCAGGATGAGTTTCAGTTTGAGTAGCCTGTATGGGCCTGTTTATAAATGAAATCAATATAATACATGATTTTACAATTGAATACATTAAATTATGCAATTCAAAGTTATGATGATACGATATTCACTACAGACATACAATAAGATGGGAGTTACTAAAATCTAGGAATCTAAAAGCTAGTAAGCTTAAGCAGGAGTTTTTGCTTTTATTATCATTTTCTTTGATGAATTGAATTAGTCGCTGCCTTATTTGATTATGTGGAATGCTAAAAGAAATGAATATTCAAAATGTATGTAATTTAAAACTGATATTTTTAGTTAAACAACTAGAGGAAAATCACTTACTAAACTAAGTTTTAGACGTTTCGAGGCTGATCTAGCTCACGCTTGACATCGCCCTCTTAGTTTGGCAGTCTAGTCAGCTGCCATTCAAGCTAATGATGCCTGCTCCTCAGGCAAAATGCAGAGAGGCCCTCTACGTTTGTTTTTGCTTTTTTTCTGTTTTGCTGCAAATCCAAAAAAAGCTGTTCTCATGGGAGTTTCACATTTCTGTTGCAAAATATTGTTTTATAAAGTACTATACAGATTAGAACTCAATTTTGACCAGATATAGTTGCCTTTTGCTTTGGACAAGGGCAAAAGCACAATCTACACTATCACTGTGTGAGTGGGAGAAGCACCCAGGTCACTTCAAACCACACGAGAATATGAGTGTCTGGTTGCCATTGCCACAAATGTAATCGTATCACCCTTAAACAGTCACACTCTTGTCTTCTATGCTTTTTCTTGCAGCTGTCATCCAGTCAGTGATCATGGAGATGACTGATGAGAAGGTCACCTGCTCCTCTCACAACATCTACCCCGTCCCTCAGGTGACCTGGGCCACAGACCCTCCCTCTGCCCAGGAAGCTCTGGAAAATTCAACCATCAAAACCACAGACCACAAGGGTCTGTTCACTGTGGTGAGCACGCTGAGGATTCTGGGTAATCTCTCCAACCACACCTACTTCTGCTCTTTCATATCGGCCGACAAGACCCAGGTGTGGACTGCCTCTCGGAAGATCCAAGGTGAGCTTACTGGTTACGTGATGACATAGTTTTCATAGAGAGGATGATTCTGACAGATAAAAGTATGCATGATATCTCTTCAGATGATGTAACACAGGAGGAGGGTCATGCACTGGCCATCCCGTGCGTCGCCCCGCACAGTCTCCAGAACTTCTCCCTCACCTGGACCTTCGCCACGTCCAGCGAACCCGCACTCATCTTCAGATACGACACGAAAACCAGACAGGCGTTAAACCTGTGGGAGGCTCAGGCTGAGCTGGACCAGGAGCTGCTCCCCTTGGGAGACGGATCCCTTCTGCTCCACAAACCAGACATCGAGGAACACTCTGGGATGTATACGTGCACCTTCTCAGGCCTGCAGAGCAAACACATCGTTCAGACCAGAGTAAACATAACTCATTCATCGATAAGTGAGTATTAGATTGTTCTGTTTCTGTCGAGATTTAAACCCGGTGAATCCAGGAAGAAAAGACGTATAACTGAAGAAATGTGCTTGATGTGCAGGTGAGGACGAGCAGAGTGTGCAGAGGTCATGGTGGAGCACGGCAGCGTCTGCAGCTTTTTTCTTATTCACGGTCACTGTAGCTCTGCCACAGTGTGTGAGGCGAAGAGGTATGTAAATGATTCAGTTTGTCACGTATTCAAGCCTTTTTGATGAAGCGTGAATGACATTTGAATTTATAACTGTAGATGTGAGAAGCAATTGACCCTTTTACTGTAGCAGGATATTTTGGCAAAATAATGTTGAATTTTCGAGGAGATTTTTTAAAAAAAAAAAAATGCTAAATGGTGGAAAATCTAGTTTGTTTAGAAAAGGGTGGCAATTTTTTGAGAGTGAAGTACGGAAGTCATAAACGGTCATGGATCAAACATATTCTTTCCTGTTTTCCTGTGTTTACAAATGAAATGTTATTTGTTTTCTCAAGATCTCAAGTTATTTATGTCATTATTACAGACTAACAAATCTTGTCTTCCTGAGATGAATCGTTTTCTCCAGATCTCGAGAAAACAAACTTTGTTTAACCCATGTTTGACCCATGATCTATAATTGTATACCTGCTGCTATGATAACCTAATTTCCCCATGGGGGTAATAAAGTTATCTATCTATCTATCTATCTATCTATCCATCTATCTATCTGAAAACATACAGTGCTATATTAATGGCCACATGGTGGCACTGTTTACACCACAAACTAAAACGACTGTCTACCTTTTGATTCTATTTAACTAAAAACTAAAGCAGTATTAAAATACCCTGCTAATTAACAATAGCCAAAAACCGGGCCCTTAAACACCCTAACTGGTGGAAACAAAAACTTGTGTTTCAACATTAAAGAAACTGATCACATGCAGTATATCATAGTCTTTCTTCTGTTGAACAAGTCATTTGATTTCCTCTCGCTGGTGCAGCCACGGACCCCGGACCTGCCTCACACAGATTCAACGGAGCAGGATTTGTCGAGGGTGGGCTTCACAAAGATCTCAACGCCTCAGCTTTATACATAATCAGACAACACGGAGTTGAATGCAACAGACTACAGCTCCAGGCTGAAGCCGAGGACGAAGTGGTCGGCAGTACGCCAAACACAGCAGACGACTCTACTGTGGCTGTACCACCCGGCACTAAAGTAGAAGAAGAAGAAAAACCAGTAGGACCACCTGTGGAGGGAAAAGATGCGCTGCAGTCCAGCAGTCTGGAGAAGGACGGATTTGGAAACATGGAGCCCGGGATTCATATACAATAAAAAGCATCTGGTCATAAACAAGCAACACACAGAGGAGGATGTGGCACAGAAACTTCTAAACTACCTCCAACAAAGAGTTGGGATTCTGTTAAATTCATGAAGAGAGTAGCCATGTCATACCTGTATTGTACACTGTGAAAAGCAATTATTAACAATGAGTGTAAGCTTGTTTTCTCACCTTTGAAATAAACGTATTGCAACTTTTTCTGTAGTGTTTTTTAAATGCTCCAGATTTTTAGCTTGTTTGTTTGTACAGAGAGCAACTTTCTACTATGAGTCATCTTAAATAATTATTCATGGTTGATGATAAGATAATGTAATGGTTTACAGTACTTATAGAGTGGTGACAGAAGTATCCACTGCTTTATTTCAGAAGGACGCATTTGTCTCCCAGGAGTTTCCTCTCACTAGCGTCATCTATTTCATGAAGGATGAGGGAAGAGGAGGAGGAGTTCAGCTCTCTGTCGGCATTTACTATATCGCCATGTGCATCAGCAGACAGAGGCATAGCAGAAAATGACAAGGAGATAATGCTAACATTTAATGAGGGCTGCATTTCCTTTAACTGTGACGTGGTGTCAGCGCATACAGTATCAGGGCCCTGATGTTGGAGCGCCTCAATGCAGAATGCAGCAATCATTACTGTTATTATTAGTTACATATGAAGATTGCGTTCATAATATTGTGGACCATCTGATGATGTAGTGCAGGAGCTGTCTATTATTTATTTTGAGTATTTATCCTAGATATTTTGTTATGCAACATAAAGTATTTTTTTCAGTTCATTTTTGTAAGAACTGAAGGTTTTATATAGGGCGGCTGGTATAAGACCTGCATCTATTTCCGAAGGTTTCTAGTTATTTACTAGAGCAACAGAGGCGACGTCAGCCGTGATTTACTTTTCATATTGTTTACTAGGGTTAGATAACGCGCAAGAAAACCACAAAAGGTCTGTAGGGACGTGATAACATTGTCTATACAAACGCGACACTGCCCAAAGATGTCGACGCAACACCACAGCCCGTTTAATTGCAGGCTCAGAGGCATAACAAAGATTTAAACATCTTGTTTGTGGTTTGTGTTGCTCCTAAAGCCATTTTTCAAATTAATAGGCCTAGTATTTGATTGTCTAGATAAACACTGACAAACAGCTGTGATGTGGGTTGTATTCATATTAAGGCCTACATCCTGCTAATTAGGTTTCCTTAATGGAGATCAACTATGGGGGGAACTCCACAAAATGGCTATGGGACTAGATTATTCTTAGTTTCAGGTGATTTTACACTATTGGTATGAATACTATATTCCATTTCTGCTGACTGAGCCTCCTAAACAATCCTGTTCACTGGACCGTTAAAGTCAAGTTAAACTGGGCAAATTGAGAGATCAGCAAAGAAAACAAGCACAACTAATCCACATTTCACACCTTCAAATTGAAAACCCAAATCATTTTTGGCCCCTCGCGATTGGGTGAGACACCCGAGACTCCTCACGCTGTGACTCAGACCTCCCAACGATTACCACAGTTGATCACACACCCACTCCCACAATGTGACACCCGAGTTTTTTCCTCCATCTCCTCCCTACTTTTTCCACGTCCTTCACTCGCAAGCGGATGATTTCAGTCCAAAGAAATGCATACATGTGCAACAGTTTGCAGCAAACTCTCTGTGTGTGCTTACTTTAAAAAATCTCTAATATCTTTCCCGGACAGGAAGCGGAGAAACATTCCAGCGCTCTACGATAATTAACGTTTTGTGTTGGCAATGAATTCAAGGTGTCCCAGTTTTACGTGTCATTTGATTTTTGCAAAGAGCGCAGTAGACGGACTGTGTGTGTGTGTGTGTGTGTGTGTGTGTGTTTTTATGACAAAGACCCCAGCTCTGAGTCTGGAAGTAATCATCTCGTCCAGGCTGCACTCCACACATCCCCCCCTCCACCCCCTCCCTATGATGTAATTGGAGTTTTTTTTTGCATGATGGTCCAACATTTTCAGTGTGCAGTGGGATTCAGGGGTTTTTCCAGAGTAACATCTCATTCATTCTACTCTCTGAAACCCTCCGCATTCGTTTCACTCGTTTTATGCCCGCATACTGATCAGTTTACATTAAAGAAAAAAAAAAAACCTTAGATCAAACGATGATCAGGATATTAGATATGCTCCATGCTACAGTATGCGTAATGTCTCTTCTTTTTTTTTACGCTTTGCCTGCACGGTTAAAGGGGGGGAGTGAGGTTGGCTCTGTTTCAAACGTGGGGATGGGGGGCCTCCTCCCGCCTCCACATACTGCTGTAACAACAATCTGAGAGTCAACATTTTTTCTTTTTGTACAACTTTTTCGCACTGATGTCTGCTCTTTCTCCCATAGAAAAACACACATTGTGGGAAGACTTTTCTGTGTGAAGACTGGTGAGAGCTCTTGTTTTGTTTCTCTTCTGTGAACTAAATTGGCCTGACATCAGGAAAACTGTTGCCCTGGCAAGACGGCACGGTCTATGAAGGTTTTGAGGAGGGAGATTAGACTTGTCACATGAGAGCTACAGATTTGCAGTCATTCGCTCGAAGCCCCGTGTCTACTACACGCACGCTGGAACATGACATAATGGAAACCTGATACTTAAGAGTATTGATCACAGCGAGGTCAGAGGTCAGAATCAGCTACAGAAGGAAAAAGAAATCTCTCAGTTAGTTAGACGGGGTTAAACATACTCCTTCATTACAAGACACCGTAATTAAGGCTAATAGGGGTGATAACGCTTCCTTCATTCCTTCCTTCTCCTTTGATTTTCCTCGCGAGGGCAATTCTTTATCTAACCAGGGAGGGGCAGCAATCCAGCCAGATGCTGCAAAGTAAACACACTCCTCTCTCTCTCCCCCCCCCTCTCTCCCTCATGAGGAGGAGGAGGAGGAGAGTCTGAGGTGGGAGGGGAGACGAGGGGAGAGAAGGGGAGAGGGTCTCCTGTCTGAGCCTTTGTCATGGGAAGACTTTACTCTGCTGTTTCATACAGAGAGAGTAGAGGAGAGAGGGAGGGACGACTTTGGCTTCAGGAGCAGCAGACACACCAAAAAAACTCAGGAGCAACTATGTGCATGGGACCGAAAGCAGAGGTTAGTTTTATCTTTTTACACGTTCAGTCCTCGTCGATAAAAAAAAAATAAAAAAAAAGTGATGCTCCAGGAAAACTGCATTTTGTCTAATTTACAATGCTATGCCAGTCTCAACTGGAGCGAAATAAGTACGTTGTTGAGGCAGAGCTGTCAACATGTGAATGCAATTACAAAAAAAATGCCAGAGGAAATAATTGGACTTGAGGCAAATAACTGTTGCACTGTTGCTCAAGAAATGTGCCAAAAAGGTCAAGTGAGTGGATTTGGAGCTGTCACGGTTATCTGTTGGCTGTCTTCAGAGGCTAAAAGGTGGCAGATCTCACTTTAAAAGTCACATCCGCTCACTTGACATTGCCGCAAAATGACACAACCATTCAAAAAGGTGGATGACAGCCAACAGTGGTCACCAGTCAGTCTTCAAACTGTTGACTGCATCCCTGCCTATGTGTGTTTGTGCAGTGTGTGTGAATGCGGTGCCACAAAAGCCAATGCTTCTTGCTGCTTTTTCTCCAGTTTTTATATGATTTCCCGCTATTTTCTAAAGTGAACAGACCTGATGATTAATGGAGAAAACAATCATGTTGCTGGCCAGGTTGGATTCTAAAGCTAAACGCTGTATCTGTCTGAACAATGAGTGCGACGAGTGAGGCGACTGCAGTTTGAGCGTTACGCAACGTCTGAGCATTTGTCTTCGGTGTTGCCACACATTAGATGGAAACATGTTATCAGTGGCCATTCCTCAAACTGTTTACATCCCTCTGTGTTTGTGATCTGCACTACCCTCCCGGCCTGTAGTCTGGCTGATGCAGTAAAAAAAACTGTTGCCTCTTGACATGAGGCTGGGGTTTTTCTCCCCCCGCCTCTTTTCAGGCGGTCTGGAGAATGAACTCACGCTGATTGATTGTGTGACTGTGTAAAAGGATACCCTACTTCCTGTAGGCTCTCTCTCTCTCTCTCTCTCTCTCTCTCTCTCTCCAGACAGCAGGACCAGAAAGTCTTGGATCAGCCATCTCTGTCTTCCTCTGCAGTGTGTGTATGTGTGAGTGTGTATATGCTGTCTGTGGATTCAGGAAACAGTCTGACTTTAAAAAAAAATCCCCACTGTTGTATCACTAGATCCTATTATATCCTCACTCAGTCTCATCTTTCTGAGTTATGTCATGGCGTTTCGGGACCTGACGATGTATTTTATAGTTTTATTTGATGTATTTATTTCTTTTAGCTGTTTTTTTTTTCAGTTAGAGTAGAGTAAGACTTTCTTTTTGCACTGTTTGTTACTCAACATCTGCACGGAAATACTTGGAGGCTGTGCAATTTTCATGATCACCTCAGTAAAATTCCCCCAGAGTCCCAAAGGTACAACATGAAACATTAGTTGAAAACATTCAAAAATGATGTAATTGTATCAACAAAATGTAATAAATAATGTAATCTATGTCCTGGTCCAAAGATCCTTTGCAAGTGGTGCAAATTCCCTCAACAACCAGAGCTCCCATTCCAGTCTGCTACATGTATGGCTAACTGAGCTAACTAGCTAATGGCAGCTACAGTTAGCAGCAGTTGCTGTAGCAGAAACTTGAGTGATATGATGTGTAAAATTAATTTATAATATGAAATAGTGACAGGGAAGCTAGGCCTGTAACTTGCAAACATGTCATATTTAATCCATGGCTGCAGCGCACGACTTCATTTTTCATCAATTAACCTACTGATTATGGCTCATAATTTTCTCTGAAATGTTAAAACATTGTGAAAAAGGCTTATCACAATGTCCAAAAGCCCAAAATGACGTTTTCAAATTGTTTCTTTTGTCCAACCAGCACTGCAAAACCCTCAAACTCTTCATTTACCAACATAAATAACAATCAAATCCTCACATTAAAGAACCTAGAAGCAGCAAGTTGATGTATTTGGTGTTTTCTTTTCTTTTGGTGGCCTAATCAACTAATCGTCGTAGCTTTAATTTTTTCTAATATTTTAAGTGTAAGATTGTTAAATAGTGTTTATATAGGGAGCAATTCTCTGTTAATGGTTTCACCATGAGCTGCAGGAAACTTCCTCAGGCTAATCCAAGGCCACATTTACCCGGCCTCAACCTCTACCTCTGGCTGCTGTCTCAGTGAGTCTGGGGCTCTGAGGGAATACTTTAACGGACCGGTCATAAGTTTGGGGCTAAAAGATCAATTAAAGGCGCAGAGCGCTGCTTTTCAGACTTGGTTTTTATAGGGTACTCTGAGCCAGGCATAAAAAGTTTCCCCTGGATCTGTTTTCCTACTTAGTCTTCAGGAAAGTTTTTTTTTTCTTTCCGTTTAAATATGCACATGTGAAATATCTGCTTGAATTGAGGTATTGTTGCAGGGTTTTTATAGGATAAGTTGATGGATTCACCGTCCCTTGATGTGCTGTAAGTCATTCGTTTCTCTGTTGAAATACGCTGCTGTATTGTGATATAACACCACAAACAGTGTTGACATATTTCTGCAGTCTTGTCATGTTTGTGAGTTTCACATTGATTTTTTCTTCTTCTTAGGGAACAAAGTGCACAGGGCTCTGCTAATTCCTGCATCCTCAGACTGAATCAGAGAAAGGAGGTCAGTGTGATGAACAGCATGCTTCCTCAAAGGAGCGCCGTCGCCACTCTGGGCTACGGCTCAGGTAGGACAACTTTCAAGATACACTTTGGTTTCTTGTTATATTTAGATGACACTAATCACTTTAATTGGCTGATTTAGCAGTGTAGCTCACAGTAATCTGCAGTTCTAGATTTCACATCTAATGTTTGATTGCATTTGAGAATCAGCTGAGTGACAATACACAAGATCATTTTAGCTGGATGATGCTTCTTGACCTGGAACCTGGAGCAGCTCTTTTTGCATCAGGCATTGATGTGTTTTAGTCAAACTTGACTCTTGGAACAGACGTCTGGCCTATATTTTCAATAATGATCAGCTGAAAAAAAAAGCAAAGATCCCAGAGCACAGCCACTGTACGACTATTTTTACCATCATGGGAAGACACCAGCTATCGTGATGTCTGAAGAAGTTTAAATTCTTCTCACCAGTATGAATTATTTCCCTGCCAGATGTTTGTAGGGAAATAATTATAATATGATACGCTGTTTTTTTATTCAGATAAATGTTATTTAAGGGTATTAAGGGCAAATTCATGTGACACATATCTGCCAATAAGCCCTTTGGAAATCTGGTAATATGGAGGCCTGTTCTTAAGTCATAAACACAGGAGAGAAAACAGTTTAGGTTAGGCTTGGATCACCAGAATTATTTTGTCTCTCAGGGCTTCCATGGTCCACCATTAAGTTTAAATTTTTGGCCCTCCAAGGGAAAAAAGTTTGAACAGCTCTGGTCTAGATCTGAAGTTAGCTATCAGAGTTGTATTTAGCCCCAGCAGACTCTGTCATTCTGAAAGCCATCAGGTAATTTATAAAACAGGACGTGGACATTCTTTAATGTCACATGAACTCGTCCAGCCACCCGTGACTCGGGACACAGTCGTCACACTGCTTAGATAGTGGAGGGTGGTCTCAGGATCTCTCTTGCAGTCGAGACTACGATGCATTCTTGCTTGTCTTGGTCCAGCAGCATTCTTCCATTTTTAGAAGAAGCTTAACCACTGATTGCGCCAATGTTTGTATTGGGCTCAGAACTGTACGAGCGTACATTCTTCGCCGGTTTTCCCCTCCTCACTCAGCACAAGTTGCGATACCGCTCCTCTGAGCTGAGCTGGTGCTGCGTGAAGAAGTCAGATTAAAACCATTACGTAGTCCAGAAAAGAGGCAGGATTTCATGCTCTGACTTTCTCTCTGTTGCAGACTGTGTGAAGATTGAGCACAGCGGCAGTGGCTCGTTGGGTGGGACGGTGCTGAGGGGCTCCCGCTCTAAGGCAGAGCTACAGGAGCTGATGGAGACGCTTCAGCGCAGGAAGAGTGCCCTGGAGGCCAGCTTGAGGGCAGCTGAGTGCAGCCGTAAGTACCTCAGCGTACCTGGATCCCAGTCGTCCAGGCCACTGTCAGTCCTCAGCAACAGCGACCGGCCTCAGTCCGCCTCCAGAACTTTCTCCTACATGACCAGCAGCAGCGTGCCTCCATCCCCTCGCCAAGGCGAACGCCAGCTGAGCCCCAACGGCTTGCTTCGCCATTCCCACTCTCGCCACCAGTCACAAGACAGTCTGCTCCTCTCCAGTGCAACAGATGGAAGCTCTCTGCTCTCCTCCTATGGGCAGCCCCTACCTCGTTCTCCCAGGGTCAAAAGTGGAGCAGCCAGTGTGCCGTCCAGCCCTCGCATGGGTCGCAGGCTCTATTCTCAGGGCAAAGCTGGAGGTGACTCCCGGCAGAGGAAATACTCCACCGGCTCCCTCAACAGCCTGGGGCTGCACAGTCGCTCTCTGCCACGGCTTCACAACGCTGCCGACCCCCCTGCTCTGTCGCTACCATCTCGGCACTCAGTGGGCTCCCACAGGGGAGTGGGCTCGGCGGGGCCGCGGCGTAGTCTCTCCTCTCTGGAGCAGCCTCCAGATGTGACAGTACCAGCCAGCATGCCCAGCACCCCCAGGAGGGCCAGCCTGGCCTCTCTGAGCTCCCTG
>OMLP01046415.1:44733-80989 GCA_900302685.1 Spondyliosoma cantharus
ATTTGAGCTTTGGAGAGAGGAGGTTGTCCTTTGGGAAGGGTGGGTTGGGTGCGGGACAGAGGGTGGGCAGCATCAGCTCTTTGAACGGCAAAGAGGAGCTGAGAGACTATCACCAGCACCAGAGAGATGAACGACTCAGGGAGCAGAAAGTGCAAAGGCTGGTGAGTTTATTTTTCAACCGGTTTCATCCACTTTTATACTACCTTAACAACCTCTTAACACGCTCGACAGGGAAATAAATCAAACGTTGTAGAATAATTAAGTATGGATAACCTGTCTGCAGGAGTGCCAGCGTCTAGAGACCATCTTAAACCTGTGCACTGAGTTGGGCCACGTGGAGCGAGAGCCTGCAGGGTCAGCTGTTTCTGACCTGCAGAAGATCAATAAGGAGCTGGAGAAGCTGCAGGTGTCAGACGATGAGTCAGTGTTCTCCGACTCCCCGAGCAGCACTGCTCCGGAGAGCTGCTTCGGGGGCAAAGCCAGAGACTTCCAGCTCGCCGAGGAGCAGCAGGTTAGCCAGCGTCAGCAGAGCCTCTACAGAGACGCCAGATCCCACTCGCCTGCTATCAGCCTGAACAGCAGCGCCGCCTCACCCTCCACCCACCACAGAGCCAAAGTGAGTTCCACCCAATTCATGAGCCATATAAACGTCAGGTCAGGAGGATAAAAACTGAATACTGACAAATGATGAGTAAGACTTGTGAATTGAATTAAATCACTGTCAAATATCATCATCAAAATTCAATTATTGGAAGGCTTTGTTATAGTTTGGTAATTGTATCATCAGGAGAACAAGTTACAAAAAGACAGAATTATTAGATAAATGTTAATTGTTTTATCTCATAATTATGACATAATGTCTCATAATTATCATCCTGCCATAGGATTTTTTTATCATCAAGTTAAGTTTTTATCTTTCTTTTCTCTATCTTGTGCAAATGGGCTTCCATAACATCCTCTTCCACCAACACCAGATATCTAAAAATACTTACTGCCCATTGTATCCATTATTCCTAACAGATCCTTTTGTTATCTTGATTGATTTGTCATTAATACAATTGCAATATTTCAACTAGGCAACCATAAATTGTAAAATGACTTAATTGTTATATTATTTCATGATAATTGTACACACAAGTGAAAAAAAAATCACCTAGTATGACTTTAGGAGCTCCATACAGAAGAGATGTTATTTTGGCTGTTCGTCATGCTTTTATTTCCAGTAGCTAATTTACTATAAGCTGATGTCATTGGTAAGTAGTTCACCTCTGAATACCTTCATGCTAATCCGTAAAATAAGCTGCAGGTGACAAAAAACACTCAGGTCTAATGAATGTGACCTTACTTGAACAGAATATTGGTTTGAGCTTGGAACATGGAGGGTAAGCTAACAAAAACACACCGTGCTGACTTATTAGCTAATGTGTTAGCATACCTTTGTTTGGGGTGTTTTCTTTGGCGACTTGACGAACGTAAGTCCGATATTCACTCTTCTTTTAATTCTTTTTTGTGTCTCCATGAACTTGGGACGGAAATATCATCATAGTTAGCGGCTAAATGCTTCACCATGCTCCCCCCCTTAGCTAGTAGCTAACTCTGTCTGCTTTGCTAACTCTGGTGCTTGGCAGGAAGCGTACAGTGGGTTTAATGCTATGGGGGATAAGGTTAAGAGTGAACTAAAGTAATGAATTTTTTTGGCAGGATTATAACATTGTAAATTAGCGCAGGTGTAAAAAAAAATTCAATTAATTACATCTGAATGTAGCTGCGTTATGGTGCTGGTGTTGAGCTTGCTTGTGTGACTCACTGGGACACTTGAGCGGAACAGAGACATGTGACTGTTGTGGGTAACACCTCTGTTTCTCACTGTGACAAGTCAAAATGTCTGCTGTGAGAAAGGCTTGTTAAACTTTAAGTCTGGTTTTGGGATGTGAAGCTTCTGATTAGGCTGCATCATCTGGAATGAATGTGTCCCTTTCCACATCTTGTCCATCTCATATCTTCCTTCTTCCCATCCTCTCATCGCCTTCTCTCAGTTGAGACACAATGAGTTTTAAAGTAAGAAAGAGAGGACCCAGCTGTAGTGAAGTCAAATGAGACACACCCCTCCTCTGGAATGCAGTTTATCAAACTGCTGATAGCCTGTTGAAGTTTGTTTGTTTACCTTTTAAAATATCATCAGGGTAAATGCTTTCCATTTCCTCTTCACATTTCCAGAGAACTTTTAAAATCTAGTGCCGATTACATCACATTTTGTACAACATACTGTAAATATTGTAGCCATTTTCCCCCTAGATTTTAAGAAACAACCCACAGGGTTTGATGGGATTTTCATCCGTCTCAAAAAACTCAATTTTGATACATCCGATGACAAGTTTAGCCTAATTTAATTCAAACTGGACTCGTCTGGATGAAAAGTGCAAACATCTGTCTTGGGCAGACGCTGACTCACATGCTGATGGCACATCCATCACATGATGGTTTGTCTTCCACTGTATTATCTGACATCTAAACTTCTTTAGGTGGACGTAGATTCCTGTAAACCTTTGGGCTTTTAGTCAGGGGTATTGTTATGTATTTGCGTGCGGTTAGCAGTTTGTACATTTCCTGTTTATGTGGGTTGTTCAGACACATAAACAGACAAATCACAGTTGCACAAGATCTCCTCACCGCTATGATTTGACCTCAGCGTTTCTCTCAACATGTTTTTTTAAATGTGTCAAAGTGGGAAGCCTCGCCACACATACTGTACTGAGAATAGAATGAACATGGCAAATCCATCAGAAATATCAAATATTGTGATTTTTAGCTCCCAGAGAGGCGACCTCCTCCGCTTTCTCCCTGCTCACACTTGCGGAGTAACTTACTGTCTGTAAGACTTCAGCCTTTTTCCACTCCAGTGCAGTAACAATCTAGCGGTGTGTCTGGTTTTAATGAAGAAGCCCTAGTTTTGTTTCAGCACTCAGCCATTCAAACTCTTCGCGGAGGAGGAGGGGGGGCAGGAAATGACTTTATCCCACGGAGAATTAGCGTGTGCATGTTGTGAGTGCGTGCACGCACATCTGTGGGTGTGTGCGAGTGGAAGAATGCTAGTGTATATGCATGGAGAGGGCTTGCGTTTCTCCAGATGTTTTGGACTATACACTGCGGCTAAATGGATGGAGGACGTTGTGAAAAATGAAAAAAGTAGTTAACACATCGGCACAGGTAATCTGCTAGTCTTTGTTTTATGTCAGCGACAGAATTTTCAAACACGCACCTGGAGTTGATAGAAGTTAGATTTCCGAGCTGACGCCATCACGCCTGTAAAGTGTCAAATGTGACAGGGTTTTAAAGACCCTAAATACCCTCTCCTCCGTCTCCTGCATTCCTCAGTGCAGTCTGTGCAGGAAGAACGAGCGCTCACAACCCGCCTGGGAAATTATAAATCCTAGAGCTGCTCGCCACATGAGGTGCTGACCTCAAAAACAATCCCCCTGAATCCTGTATGGAAGAGTACCTGATACAGGATCTCTTAAATGCACCCACATAGGAGAATGAATGAATGATTGTAAGACTGATGCCGATAGATGTGGGAGTACTTTGGCACGACTGGCAGTAGAGTGCACAGATAGAGTTTTCCATTACAGCAAGTGGAAAAGAATCCTGTTGTCAGTGATCCAGCTGTGGATGAGTTAAAACGGCAGCTGCCATCGTCTAATTCACAAAAAAAAAATGATTCCACTGGCTGGCAAATGCGTTTAACGACACACTGGACGCATTGAAAAAGCAGTTTCTCATGTTATGATAGCTAACCGAAAGCCTGAATAACACAATCACAGAGAGAAGCTACTGCCAATAAACTTTATGATGGGGATTTTTTTTTTTTCTTTCTGTGCAGCATGTCTGTGGATTTGTGTAATGTACAGTATGTGTACACAATTTAGAGCCAAGCATTTAAACGCATTCCTGGTGTCACTGCAGGTTTTGGAGAGCATGCAGCTGAAACAGGAGGTAACGCAGTTAGAGGAAGAGAGGATTCAGGTGCTGAACAACATAGAGGAGCTGGAGCAGAAGATCAAAGACCTGGACAACCAGATGGAGGAGTCGGTCCGAGAGGTAGAGCGCAGCATATAAACACAAATGGACTCCAGAGCGGCTTGATGGCGTTTGTTCTTATCTGGTTTCAGATACACTGACGACCTCTTGATAACTAAAGCACTCAAGCTCGCCGCAGTAAAGCTGACGAAGTGAGCCGTCAGATGCTCAGTTGTGTTTAAGGTCAAAGTTTGAGGTGTTGTGTCGCTGGCCTCCTCTGTTTGTCTTATTCTGTTTGATCATCTATTCAATTAAGTGTTTTTTATTCATTTGATGATAATAATGATGAGCTTTGTTTATATAACGCTTTTCTGAACAGCGTTACAAAGTGCTTCACAAAACGATAAAATACCATAAGATAATGATAATCATATATACATTTCTGAGGGTTTTTAACTCTGTGCTGCTGTTTCCTGCAGATGGAGGTGGAGTGTGCCTTGCTGGAGGGAGAACAGGGGTCGGAGATGGCCCAGCTGCAGAGAGAAAAGGAGCTTCTGGACCAGCTTAAGCAGAAGATTCATAGCAGTGAGAAGAAGAGTCACACTGAGAAGTCACAGGTGATAAGAATATAGATATAACCCCTCACCTTTACTGGTTTGTCCCTCATTCAGTAGAAAGAGGTATATGAGGGAATACTCGCATCAGGACGAAGTGTGTTGACACACAAAGACACTAAAAGCCACAGCTCAGGCAGACTCTCGGGGATCAGTTCAGTTTAACCACACCTTCCTCGAAAATGGGTTCAGTTGGAGTTCCTGTGAAACCAAACAAACAAATTATGTTTGCAAGAGGAAATGCTTACAAAACCAGACCAGGGTTCATCACAAATGGGATCTGCAAAGCAGCGTAAAAGGTCCTCTGAAAGACCTGACCAAATAAGCTGAAAGGCATCGCCAAACAATGTAATAAAAACATGTTGTGTTTCTAAATCTGGACCCTGTTAGCTGACGTTCTGTGCCGGAATATTCCTCTGATAAACTAGTTAGAAGAAAACCTAAACCAACTTGACAATACTGTTTATTCTCTGTTCTCCAAAATTAGCTCATGTTAGCAGTGAGCGCCAAAACTCACAGGAAAAACCTTGGTTCTCATTTTTCACCTGTACGGTCTGTTTTTTTTTCTTTTCCACCCAATTTGTTCCTTCTTTTATTATTCCTCTTGACCTCGTTTTCTGTAATCCTGGATCACTTCACAACTTCTGTTTCGACCCTGGTACCCCTTAAATTCACATTTGGGAAGGGGCCCAAATAGTTACCACGTGTAAAACAAATTGTTTGCACATCTGACTTCAATTTGGTGGAAAACTAAAATCACCTGAAACCTGATATCATTTAGAAGGACATGAAACTTAACACTTTGTGCACAGTAGCATCTGCTCTACAGTATATCGCTCAGAAGCACATAGTCAGTTCGATTCTATCCTCTTAATTGTTAATTGCGAAAGTGTATAGAGTATATTCTAATCTATTCATGTATTTTAACCTTCTCATTGGAGTATTGTTATATGTTTCTCAGGAGACTGAGGAGCAGACACAAAGTTTGGAGGATTTGGAGTTTCAGAAGCTGGAGAAAGAAATTAATCAGGGAGAGGAGAAAGAGAATCAGAACCAGGAGCTGCTGCGAGAGATGGCAGAGTATCAGCGTCTTACTGTCACACGCAAGGTACAACGAGTGAGGTTTTCTGAGCGTGCATGTAGCATGCCGTGCATGTTTAACACCGCAGTTAGCGCTGGCACCGCTTCACTTCTTTATTTTCAGACAGAAATATTGACAGTATAAGTTCCAATGTCTGTATTTTTAGAGCATGCTAAGAGAATTCAGCTTTTGAGCGGATCTGAAATGTGTGCTGTCTTATGGTTTAGCTAGAGTGGATCTTTAGTTTTAGTACAGACTTTTCAGGGCATGTTCATTCCAGCACATTTTATCTTAATGGTCCCAGACTGTCGGCCTCTTTTTCTTGCTCTTAGGTTTCAGTTTGTTGGCCCACGGGGATATTCCTGTTTTCATTTAAGAAATAGACTTTGTGTCTGCAGACTTTATAAAACAGCAAAGTGTAGACTTTGATTCCTTCTTCAAGTTTTCTAGTATTATCAAAATTGCCCTCTTTTCCTCAATTACCAAGATTGTTATCTGAGAATTCTGGGAAAAGTTTTCATTTTTATCAAGTAAATGAATACCACTGCCGTAGAATCACATAAAATGGTTATCCAGGTGATCATTTTAGATTTTCTTTTTTTTTTTGAGTCACTACATTGTGGTTTGTTGTCATTATTTTTTTTATTACAGATTGTGCATGATATAAAGCTGCACATTTGTGAGATATGCAGCACAAAGCATGAACTAATAACAAGACACAACAATACCAGCAATGGTAAGCATGAAACACTATTTGCGTAGAATTAAAGACAGAACTATTTAATAGATTATTCATTAAGGGAAAAGCCACAGAGAGGCGGCAGAAGCAGGGTGAGGATGTTGAGGATGGATGTGCGAAGAAGATCAAGTTGTAGAAAACAAAAAGATCTCACACAAATAGATGTTCCAACATGCTAATTTGCTCTTCTTCACACTGCTGCTGCTGCTGCTGCTGCTGCTGCTTTACGATAAAACACCTCCACTAACATGACAGCATTACTTTGCTTCATATAAAGTTGATATTGTGCTTTTTATTATCACAGGAAAGAATCATGACGCTGAAGAAACAGTCGTCACAGATTACTTTACAGGCTCAGCAAGAAAGAGAGAACTTCCAGAGAGAGAAAAACAATTTGCTCGTCATGCTTCAGAAGGTACGAGCACTCTTTGCATGCCGATCTTGTAAACACTTACATTTATTTACTTTGACATACTATCCTGATGTCTGCAGGAGAGAGAGAAACTGGCATCTCTGGAAGGAAAATATGCAGAGTTGTCTGAGGGGCAGACGTTCTCTAACAACCCTGGAGCCATCACAGAGGTGGGTATCAGTTACTGCAGCAATTTATATTTCCACCAGCAGAGTGCTCCTCACACAGTTAATGACAACAGTCTCAGTGTCTCCGAGGAGAAGTCGTGCTTCATTTCTCCTCTGTGATTTCTGTGATCACGGCAGCACTTGCAATCTCTGAAGGAAAGGAGACGAAACAGCAGCGGCAAAGAAAACTCCTCCCACCCGGCCGACAGCCTACCTCAAAGGAGGAGTCAGCAGCTCCTCACGTCTTACGGCAGATCCCTGGGACGCACACTCCCTCCTAAGGTCTTTACATTTCTTTTTCTTTTTTCTTTTTTTTATCTTGGCAGACATTAAAGGTTGGATCCAGTATAATCAAACTGAATGTTTTAAATCAGACAAAAGGGTGTTTGTAATTTCTTCAAAAGGCCCCGTTGATCTATTATTATTTCTCTCATTTAAAGCAAGAATAATCCAGACTTTGAAAAACAGTTTCAAAATAATGAGGCTCATTCTGATTTCTGGACTGCAGATGCGGAGATTTCATTGCCCTCATTATTTGTATCCAGAACATTTTGTCCCGAGAGAAAAGATCCACCCAAACAGGAATACTCAGCTTTGCAACACCCATCCAGCTCATGAAGCACTCTGAGAATGACAGAAGTTGAATGTTTTCCATTTCAGGCCCACCTTCCTCTGTCCCAAAGCTCAAGCTGTGGCAGCGTCATCCCACCAGGCTTCAGCTTCTCCCCCCGGGACCTGAGCACCCGCCGCATGCCCAAGAGTGAGTCAGAGTAGCAGACCGTCGCTTCTTGTCTGCGTCAAGTCTATACTGTGTGTGAGCAGCTTTATAACCTCAGGCCATACAGATGAACCAGGACAGGAAATTCTGTAGTGGTGCACAAAGGGAGCTGCATTTAGTCCAGATCTGATATCAAAGAGTAAATGTTTGTCTGAACAGAATTACGTTGCATTGCAGATGATAGGAATCTGTGATTTGGAGGCAAATTACTTGTTTGCGCAGCTCGCTTAAACCAATCACCGCATCCAAAGTATCTTCATTGGTAATGTCCTTTGACATGTGACCTTGTTTCATTCATTCGACATGTCTAATGAGGTTTTGAGAAACTAACTTGAAAGGAAGAAAAGTATGATGTTAAATACTGCAGCATTCACCAGACAGCTGTGTTATGTATTCATAAAGCGCGTTCTTGAAGATTAAACGACTAGACAGCACTTCAACAAACTACCCAGTTTAATGCAGTAGACGGTTACTCTGGTTTCCTCTGTCCTGATGGAGCAGGCAAGCAGATTAGATGGAATTATGATCACAGGATGCTATTCCACTTTGCATTTAGCTCATGCATGCTGAGAGTATTTCCCGCTTTGTTTCGACTCTACTGTCAGCAAGCAACAGCCACGCACACATGAATGAGGACAGACAGAGAAGAAGCGACTTCTGCAGCAGGATGGTCTCCGAGCCCAACGTGTTCTTGGAGTCCTTCTCGTACCCGGACAACAGCCAGGCCTCAGATACCGTCAGCGTGGACAGCTCTGACAGCCTGGAGACCAGCTTCTCCGCCTGCTCCCCAGACAACATCTCCAGGTTAGAGACAAACTGAAAGGTTCCTTTGAAAAGTGTAGACAGAGAAAGTATGAATTGGAAGATGAGGAGTTCTATTTTTAGAGGATGTTTAGAAAAGATATCCTGAAGAGAAAGGAGAAAGAGGAAGTGCTTTTGATGGGGTATTTGTGTCACATCAAAGACAAACGCATCCACATGATATCGAGATTTTCTCACAAACAGTTGCATACAGTGCACATCTGCAAATCCAGCTGCAAGCCTCGGTAAAAACAAAATTAGCACTTTGTCATTTTCAAGGAGGGGCTATTTGCAATCAGGGAAGTCCCACCTTGTGGTGTTACTAGAGTGTGTTTTCGTCACCTAGATTTGTTTTACTAAAATGTAGATAAACTATATTATATTTGACATTTTATTATTGATAATAATGTTTTGATTGGCACTGTCAGTGAGCTGTTAATTTAATTACATGTTTATTATTGAGGTTATAGTTTGTAGCAGCGTTGAACTGGAGTGCATTACGTTGAGAGTTGTGTTCCTAAGATTTTGTCGACTCTACTTACATAAATGAGAGGGACAGAATATTAGGAACACCTTTCAATATAATGCACTCACATTACAACAATACCACCCACTACAACCTCGGTAATAAAAATAAAGTAGAATTATAATGTTTTGGAAAAATGATAAGCTTTTGTAAAAATAGAAATCATGGTAAATAACATTAGATCGTACAAGTGTACCTAATGAAGTGGCTGGTGATTGTGTCTTCCACAAACAAGGAGTGTTTTCCTCCTTTATCAGAGAAATCAGGTTCTTCTTGCGTCTGACAACTTGTGTTTTTTCCATTCTCCATCAGCGCAAGTACATCCAATATGGCGAAGATCGAGGAGATGGAGCGTTTGCTAAGAGAGGCCCAGGTTGAGAAGCAGAGGCTCCTGGAGTATCGGGTAACTAGTCAAACCTAACCAAAACTTAAGGACTTTGCACACCAATTTGGTGATTTTCGTATGAGTTTTTTTAATATGTCCCTTATAAAACGTTACGCACAGAAACCTTGCACTTGCTCCTTGCACATTGAACTCTGAGTCGATGTGTTATTATTTTATACGTTGCAAAATTCACAATCCCTCTCACTTATTGAACAAAGAAAAAGTCCATCCAATCCTGAAAACAAAATAAGAGCAAGGAGAGTTTCACCTACTGATAAAGGAACTGCAGGATTATCCCGATCGCTTCCAGGTAGTATTTCAGGATGTCAGTGGTCCTGTTTGATACACTGCTAGGTATTATTGGAAACACACATTTAAAGGAAGAAAGCCTATTTCTGCAAACAACAGCTGGCAGTATGTGTGAGCTAGAGACACACGCACACCACACACATCAAATCAGGAAAATCAGCAGCAAAAAAAATCACACCAGTTCCAAAAATATGTATGCCGTTGGGAAGTTCAGTGTAATTTCAGACTAAAAAAAAAGGGCATGGTGTGCTGATGAGTTTACTGTGTATACGGATGTGTTTGTTTGTTGATGGATGTAATTTAGTCTCACACACACCCACACCTGTGCAGGAGCGTGAGATGGAAATGCGTCGGCAGGCTCTGGAGGAGGAGCGCAGGAGAAGGGAGGAACTGGAGAAACGACTGCAGGAGGAGACGAGCAGGAGACAGAGACTTGTAGAGAGAGAAGTGAAGCTCAGGGAGAAGCAAAGATCGCAGGTATTCACAATAAATCTGGTTTAAATCTGTTTTTTTTCCACCACTGATGTCATGTAAATACTTGTTGAACGAAGTAGCGCACAGTGTTTAGGCCTGTTTTGTAATTGCACTGCCGTTTCCATAGTCCCGGCTGCTGACGCGCTACCTCCCTGTAAGGAAAGACGACTTTGATCTTCACGGCCATATCGAGGCAGCTGGACACAACCCAGACGCCTGCTTTCATCTGGCCATCACTGATAAAACCTGTCGAGGATTCCTGGTCAAAATGGGCGGCAAGATCAAGACCTGGAAGAAACGCTGGTTTGTCTTCGACCAGAATCGTAGGACGCTCACCTACTACGCAGGTGAGTAACTACTTCCTCTCGGGCCGCGTGTTGAAAATCTGCAGATTAATATGTGAGACAAAAGTCACTCCAACAGTGCTGTCGCTTTTTAACTATGCCGGAATGCTCTGGATGCTGAGACGGAGCTTTGATCTGTGCTGTTGGTCCCTGAACAGTCCTGTTTACATTCTCCACTGCAGACAAACACGAGACCAAGATGAAAGGAGTCATTTACTTCCAAGCCATAGAGGAGGTGTACTATGACCATTTAAAGAACGCACACAAAGTAAGTCAAGTTTATGTCAACCTGTGTGTGCCTGCATGTGTTTTCTAGCGTGTGGCATCCTCTACAAATGCTGAACATTGTTGACATCTGTGTCCCTTTTCTCCCTCCGTTTATCTTTCTCCTTCCCACGCGTGTACAACCTCACCCCTCTCCCTTCTATTCTCTATTATTTCACCTTTTGTTTTTTTCTCAAAAATGACACTCACCTCCGCATCCAAGAGCCCCAACCCCTCGCTGACCTTCAGCGTGAAGACCCCCGATCGGGTGTACTACATGGTGGCTCCGTCGCCCGAGGCCATGCGTATCTGGATGGATGTTATGGTTACAGGCGCTGAAGGACACATGCATTTCATGGTGTAACTGATCCCGACAGATCAGGATCCACGCCGCTCGATTTCTCTGGTAAACATTGTGCCACACGAGAGGGTTTACAAGCGCTCTGCTCGACTCAGCGTAACAGAGAACACACGTCGAGTGGAGCTGAGATGGATTTTCATCAGGTCAACATAAATCAACTGTTTACACTTGTAGTATTTGTAGCCTACAACTCATGCTCAGAAGGACACTTTATAATGTAATCATGTATAACAGAACAAAAGAACTGATATACAAGTTTCACAATTAAGCTATTTAGTTTTGTTGTTTATTATGTTGTATGTACCATGAGTGGCTGAGGTGTCACTTGCCGAAATTTTGCTTTTACATTTTTTAAATCTCTGCTTGCGTCATTCTCTGTTTCGGCTTTTGTTCAGTCAAAACTCCAGGGATCAGGGAAGCTTTTAAATGAGCGGAGACCCAACATCTGCTACACTTCTAAACCACGGTACACACAGATGCTGCTTCTCTATGACAGATACACATGTGTCTAACGACTTTCTCAAAGCTGAAGCTGAGTCAGTTTATTTGCCTTCTTCTTCTCCTTCTTCTTCTTCTTGTCTCCTCTCTGGAGTCCATCTTTTCAGTAATTCTGTATCTTAGTGCCTGTGGGTCACAACTTCTTGATGATTTTTCCATGATTTCATCATCCCTCTGTATCCGTGGTGGCAAGAATGCACATTTATATGTCTATGTTGTTACTGATGTAGATTTTTGTTTAACGCACATGCAGAGTTATAAATGAATATACACATAAGCAAAACAAATTGTGAGGGATAGGTGCAGAAAACTCTCTGGGGCTTCATCTAGACACTTTCTAGATCAAAGGCTACCTTAGTCCGTTGGAAAAAAGGAAGATAACGAGACAACAAATATTAAAAGGATGAAGAAGAGAGAGGAGAAGAAGAAGAAGAAGAAAGACAAAATATAAGGTTGCACACGCCAACAGACTAACATTATAAGTAATCAAATCTCCTGTTAGTAATCATAGATATCATAGATTTTTGAGTCTCACTAATGCTTTCAGATGTTGGCCGACCCGACCTACAATCCCAAAGCATCAGTTCTACTATCTTACCAACGTAACTAGTTTTTAGTGGACAATTTACAAAGACATTCAGATGGAAAGATGGAACTAGTAATACTAGTCGAGTATTATTTTTGCATTTTTGCTGCCAGACTACCAGTATAAGCTGGTGTTGAATGTCAGTTTTCCATCTCTGTTTGCATCACACTCATCCCAGTTAGCCCTTATTTGGGCTCCTCTTCTGATATTTGAAGGAGAGGATTACAGGCACTTTTTACATTTCAGTGTTATAAATTATTTTAAAGTTTTGGTAAATATTCTACAAATGAAAGTAGAACATTTTCCCAAATCACAGCGGTATGCCTACCACTGTGCAGCTAGCTCCCGTTATCGATAGTCGAGGCTGCGGGCCTGATATGACGAGGCCATGTTGTGCGGCAGTGATGCTGTTATGGACTGCGTCACCACATGTTCCCCAGCGTTTCATCATGTTTTTTTACCAGCAGAGGTCCTCAGTGCAGAGTTATTGCACTGACATGACGTAATGCTCTGGCTGGTCGGCCCTCGCTCACTCAGATAAATGAGGAGTTACGGAAAGAGTGGAGCATCATTCATCAACATTTTCTAACGCTCATATATCAGTTATGTGCATTTATAAGCACATGTATTATCAAGCTTTAGATTTGCTTTTTGAAGCAAAAACTAAATCATTTTTTATGATCTTGAACACAATGATTTTTGCAATTTTGTTTTTAAATGTTTTATAAAAATCCATTTATTTGATCTGTATATTCTTTGACTGATGAAAAGATAACAAGTGACCAGCTGTTTGTTTGCAGACTGCAGAGCTGACAGTGTTGCAGATGAGTTGTTGCCTTTGCTGGATGCTTCTCAGCGGACAGATGTATCTGTCATGTTAATATCTCATCCGCAAACTGTCGTCCGCCGTATGAGACACAAGCCTCGAAAACCAAACAAATGGCCGCATTTAAATATATTTTAAATAAATTTAGTATTTTATATTTTGTGTATGAGCATATGAACAATTTTAGTCAAAACTATGCTACAGGTTTTTATAATATGACATATGACATTTTTCAATATGAATAAGAATAAATCATTTTGATTGTGAATCGTATTTGGTGATGTCATGGTTGATTTGTCTGTTGAACATGAATATTATGTATAGCAGGCTGTGAAAACCCGATCATGCACTGAAAAGAAGCTTTATAAATCAGATGCGACAAGAGGATGTGTTTTCTCCAGGATATTGAGTCCCATAGCATTATTTCTGCAGTTATGTCATCATCATCACAAGAATCGAGGACCTTTTTATATAGGGCTCCATTATGCCCCTGTGGTGCAATGTAATGAGACATTTATATCAAATCTCTCAAGGGAATCTGTCTTCTATACATGTTACAATAGCTTTGATAAAACCACCATGACTGTGGCATGTTGTGCTAATTAATCGGGCTTCCAGTTTAGCTGAAAAGCATCTGAAATGTCTCAGAAACTCATGCATATACCGACAGAAAATTCAACATTGGTAATTTTTTTCTCTACTTGACTGGTTCAACTCAGGTTAAAGCAAACACCGAGTCGGGGAGCAATTTGTTAATGTCTAAAATCTGTCACAAAATTACATTCAAGTATTGTTACAACACATTAAACACCACTTTTCTATTTAAAGTAATAGTTGGCCTAATTAGCATGTATACCGTGAATGTGCTCATTAAGGCACTCATGGTTTTAAACTCCTCCTCCAGCCTCCCATTGGTTGACCTAGTGGGGTTGGCATGGAAACACAGAATGAAGCATGCTAAATTAGATCCTAAAGAGGCACACCGTCTATCCAGAGGCTGAAACACACACAGACCATAGAAAGCTGAGGGTGGCCTCAGTGCATTATGGGCACTGTAATTTGTGTAACATATTTGGGGCAAAGGGCCGGCCTTTCAGACACACAAACAGCCGATAGACCCAAATCAAGAGAGGTTCTTTGAGACAGCTTATGCAATATAGCTCAAAAGTTCATCCTGATGCGTTGCCGTGGTGGAACTTCACTCAAGGCTGTTGTCGCTATCATTTACAGTATAAGCATGAAAGCCACATAGCTGGGAAAATCATGTGAATGGATGTTGACAAAAGGCAGCATTCAGTGAGTGTGCGTGTTTCAGTTTCCTCTTTAAAGCTGCGAGAGTCATATTCCCACCAGCAGCCTCCTATAAGGCAGAGACAATGTAATTAATCACACCGTGACCTCTCATATACAGCGTGACCTCTGCTCTAACAGGACAGATTATAAATCTGCATGCTGTTTAAGTAAATTTTTCAACGTTTGAATCCCAAATCTCAGGTGTTAGCACGGAGCAAGCATGTGTTGTATCAGAGCCACGGGGGGGAACTGTTCTTTTCCCAGGGAGATGGTTTTACCCTGTGTAGTCTGTACCAGCACCTGATCTGCTGAAATCCACGTGTTTGTCCCAGGAAAATTATGGTCGACCCTTCTCAGCTTGCCGCCCCTGGCTTCGTAAAGCTAACAGAGGTCTTTTTGTGTCACCTCCGCGAGGCTATTTTTTTGTGGAATAAAAAAAAAAATCAGCCTTTGTCCCTTACTCCGTATTCACAACACCAGACTCCTCTTAACATAACCGCATGACTCCGATCAGCTTCCCAAGCTTCCTAAACCTGAGGTTTGACTCTCACCACTCGCAGCTGTCTGAGTTGCTTCTCATCCTTTTTTTCCCTGCCTTTTCAACCCTTGTGACGCACTGAAGTGTTCACTCCGGCCTTTTCATTTTAACATTTTGTTCATGTCTAAATCAAATGATCCACTCAGACTGAGAGACATTATAAAGCTGATGCATCGGATCCATTTAACTCTAAGAATAGCAATGACACACATTCCCAAACCCTTCTCCTGATAATAAGGTATGCATGTTAAGCGTTTGCCCTCGCGGCTGATTGGCCGGCCCTTGCTGACATTCATGTGCTCACTATTCGGGTCAGTGAGCTTTGAGTGTGTTTGAATCATGTTCCTATGAGGACACTCTGACACTCTGAATCCAGGCTGTAGTAAGATGCTGGGGGTCTGTCAGTGAAAATATAAAAATGCTTGACATTTCTCTTTACTCGGATCTTTTAGCTTTGACGGAGTTATGTAATTTCCGTCCGCGTAAGATTATCTCAAGAGATGATGTAAATCCCTTTAAATGTGCTCACGTTTCTTATCTGTCTGCCACAATATACACAGGATATAGATCACAACTTAAACAGTTCGCATATCGCTAAGTACTCATATTGTTTTATTGATTAAATAGGAAACAGAACAACATAAATGAGACTATACACAGACATATTGTTCTCATCTGAGTATAAGTGGGGAAAGGATAAGGATGTGCCAGTGTATGAGCTGCTGATCTCATCTCAGCATCCTCTCTGTCTCGCTCAAACGTCCACAGTGCCATCGTTTAATGGCTGCCGTCCACTGTCCATTTCCTTTTCTCCCGCAGAACCAGTCTCTGTCATAGTTCACAGTGAGATCAGATCATGTTACATATGAGCAGGCGGACACACAGGCGCTGTACAGTTCGACATCGTGTACAAAAATTAATGGCACATTTTTTTTTTTGCTACATACATCCAGAGATAGGTGTGGAATGTAAATTTGGTTGTTTTGCATTAATTCATTGAGCTCCTGCTGCGACTCCTTCTCCTGACATAAATAAAAACGTAAAGGGACTGGTTATTATCAAAGAGGCTTGCTGGAAAGAAAGACAAAAAAGAGTTGACGGTTCCTACAAAAAGTGGAAGTAACAAAAGTTAAAAGTACTGTAGAAAATACTGAACAAATTCTGAGAGTCTGTAGGAAAAGCACCCTTAAAAAAGGCACTCGCCCATGTTGAGTGTGTGCGTGTGTGTGTGTGTGTGTGTGTGCGTGTGTGTGACTGTGTTCCCAGAAGACCTTTAATCTTGCTTATCCTTTGTTACCGTTGCTGCTGTGTGTTCAGGTGTGACCCCGAACCTTTCCTGAGTGCATGTCCATGTTGGCTCAGCACCAAAGAGCCAGGCTCGTTGCTTTGGCTCCCTGTGGAGATGTTTTGTGCTTGAGTGCGATCAGTCAACCTCCTTGACTCTGGTACTGTTGCTTATGGTGTAGTGAAGCCAAGAGATGACAGAGACAAGCCAAGAATTACAGTTATAGAAACATGAATTAAAAAAGAGTGGCCATGTAGTTATAGTGATAGAAAGTTGCATTCAAAGCCATGATCTGTGTTGCGGATTGATTCAGTCCGTCGTTTTATTTTCGTATCTGGGTGCTGCCACCCGTAGCTGCAGGTTTACCACCAACCCTGCGGACAGGAACCTTGGACACGGGGATCTTGGTGCGTGGGGGCTCTCTAGCTTGAGGGATTTGCGAGGCGGTGTGAGACTGCGCTCCGTGCTTCACAGGGATCTTTGAGTCACGCGGTAAACTGGTGGGGACCTTGGGCTGCTGACTCTCCTCCTGGGTGTGTTTTGAGGTGGGCACAAAAGCCCTAACATCACTGATTTTATCTTTGCTTGATGCGTCATGTGAGTTGAAATGGGGCCTCTCTTCTTCAAAGACAGGAGTAGGTGGGTCCCTGTTTGCTTCATCGTCAGCATGTTGAATTTCCCGGACAGGTATTTTGCCTGCTCTGCCCCCTCCAACTACAGGTATTTTGCTAAGTCCAGATGCCTTTACTTGCGGTGGCCTCCTTTCCTTGGAGGATTCCTGGAGGCTTGTTCGTGACTCATTGTGCAGTTCTTCTGTTTTGGACAGCACTGTCTGGGCCCCCCTGGGCACCTGTGGACTATCCAGTTGACCATCCACTGATGCTTGTCCACTTCCTCTCATCTTAGCAGAGGCTGGTGCTGTGCTCGACCATGGTGCAGGGGTAGAGGGAGGAGAAGTGACAGGGCAAGGGGCAGAGGTAGGTGCAACAGGGGCTTTAGATTGAGAAATTTGGATCTGAGCAGAAGCCGGAGGGTCAGGAGATACAGGAACTGGGATACGAGCAGGGGCAGGAGGGTCCCTAGTTACAGAAACTGAGATCTGAGCAGGGACAGGGGGAGCTTTTGATTGAGAGACTTGAATTTGAGCAGGAGCAGGGGGATCTTTTGACACAGAAATTGGGATTTGAGCAGGGGCGGGAGGGGTTTTAGACTGAGAAACATGAGTTTGGGCTGGAGCAGGGGGATCTTTTGACACAGCAATTGGGATTTGAGCTGGGGCGGGAGGGGTTTTAGACTGAGAAACATGAGTTTGGGCTGGAGTAGGGGGATCTTTAGATACAGAAATTGAGATCCGAGCAGAAGCAGGCTGCTCTTTAGATACAGAAATTGGGATCTGAGCAGGAGCAGGCTGCTCTTTAGATACAGAAATTGGGATCTGAGCAGGAGCAGGCTGCTCTTTAGATACAGAAATTGGGATCTGAGCAGCAACAGGCTGCTCTTTAGCTACAGACATTGGGATCTGAGCAGGAGCAGGCTGATCTTTAGATACAGAAATTGGGATCTGAGCAGGAGCAGGCTGCTCTTTAGCTACAGACATTGGGATCTGAGCAGGAGCAGGCTGATCTTTAGATACAGAAATTGGGATCTGAGCAGGAGCAGGCTGCTCTTTAGCTACAGACATTGGGATCTGAGCAGGAGCAGGCTGCTCTTTAGCTACAGACATTGGGATCTGAGCAGGAGCAGACTGATCTTTAGCTACAGACATTGGGAACTGACCAGGAGCAGGCTGCTCTTTAGATACAGATATTGGGATTTGGGCTTGCGCAGGCAAAACTTTAGGTAAAGAAACTTGAATCTGAACAGGAGCAGGTGGCTCCTTAGATAAAGAAATTGGGATTTGAGCATGGGAAGGAGGGGCTTTAAATTGAGAGACTGGGATCTGACCTGGAGCAGGAGGTGTTGGGGATGCTGTTGTAACCACAGCATGAGTGGTAGGGACTGGAGTTGTTGAGGGAGCCATGGGCGTCTTATCTAAAGAGGCCGGGGCAGGTTTAGTCATTGGAGGAATCTTATCTACAGAAGTTGAAGACGGAGTTGGGACAGATGCAAGGCTGGGTTGGGTTTTAGTTGTTGTAGTAGAGGAAGGACAAGGATGTGGGACAGTTACAAGGGAGGGAGGGGTCTGATTTAAGCCCACTGGGCTAGAGGTGAGTATAGGTTTGGAAAGGGCTGCAGATACCAAGCCTGAGGTTGTAGTTGATGTGGAAAATGTTGTCATCTTGGCGGAGATAACCGGTGCAGCAGAGTAGGGTTTGGTTGTAACCGTACAGGCCGGTGATACTGTAATCGGGGCTTTAGATTCTCCTGCAGCTGAACTTAGATAAGGTTTGTAGGAAGTGAACGTTTGCAGGTTCACATTGCTAGCTGAATCCAATTTAGCAGGTGGAGGTTGGGTTAAAGCAACAGGGGTGGGAGGGCTAGGGGTAACATGTGGAGGTTTAGCTGGCGCAGCTACAGGGCTACGTTTAATTACTGAAGCAACAATTTGAGGGGGGGCTGCAGTCTCTGAAGCCAGCTTGCCAGCTGTAGAGGTAAGAATTGGACTAATTGAGGGGGCCTTGACCACAGTGGCCGGGGTGTTCGGAGGAGCTGTGGTGGCAGTGGAGGTGGTGCTCAGTGTGGATGTAGCTGTTGTAGAAAAGGAAGACATTCTTGGAGCAAAGCTTGTCATTACAGGAGTAGTTGAGGCTTTTGCTGCGGCCGTGGGAGTTGATTTGATTTGAATGCTGATGGGAGGCTCAGGAGCTGGAGTACAGTCTGAGCTCAGTTTGACTGAGTGAGTAGTCAGAGTGGAAGTTTTGGTCAACGTTGTGATGATGGTGCTCGGCTTGGCAACAGGAGATAAGGACGGAGTTGTCTTAGTCAGAGGAGTAAAGGATTTGGTCGAGGCTGTTGCGGGGACGGCTACAGGAGAGGGTTTTGCTGTAACAGCAGTTCTGACAGATGTAGAAGTCAGTGAAGAGGAGATGGTGGGTTTGGAGAAAAGAGACGTGGACGACGGCGAGACTTCAGCACTCATGGCACCGCTGGCTTTTCCCCACTCAGCCTCCACATCAGCCATGATGTCTCCACCTCCTGAGATCGAGTCAAAGGTCAGGAGAGAGGAGATGTCTGCCAGCAATGAGCTTAGGCTTTTATCACCGGGTACCATGGGTGGTTCAGAGGTGGGTAAAGGCGGCGCATGCTCATTAGTTTTACTCACATTGTCTGCTGTCACCTGGGGAGCTACAGTCTCTGATGGGGTCGTGGCCGCACTGTCCTCTCCGGTGACAGGCTCACAACTCTCAGACTTTGGGCTTTCCAGAGAGCGTGGATGGGACTTGGGGGTGAGGGTGAGGTCCTCTTTGATGATTTCCACACTGTTGGCACGGGACGACATGAGAAGCGGGCTCGGAGGGGCTTCCTCCTTGTCCTCTTTATCCTTTGATCGGAACTTTACATTGCCAAAGAGACCTTTCAGCCCGCGACGTTGCCGACCCGTTGGCTGGGACACGGTTTGGACTCGGCGGTCCCCCACTCCTCTCCGGCCACCCCTCAGCAACGACAGGAAGCTGAGGGACTTGGCTGAGCTGGCTGAAGAAATGGAGGTGCGAGCATGGGCGGCAGCCAGAACGCCATCTTCGCCGAGCGTTTCCTCCTCAGCCTGCTCCATCTCTCCCTGACTCACCTCCTGTGCCTTTTCCTTGTCCGGCTCCTGCTCCGAATCTGGTGCAGCAGTCTCCGACAGTCCGTCCAGTGTTTTGCTCCTGTGAACAGGTGACTTGTTGTTCCCATCCCCTTTGCTGCGAATAGAGAAAATGTTACCTGGCTTGCGCTTGCCAAACAGCTTGAATCCTTTTCTGATTTTTCCACTCGACTGGGATTCACCAGGCGGGGGGTCCATGTTCTCCGTTTGTACATCCATCTTCTCTCTGTTTCCCCCTTTCTCTGTATCCTCCTGTCACTTGCTGTAGTTATTATTCCCAGGCTGGTGGTGTGAGCATTTATATCCAGACCTTATCTTTATCTCCGTCTGCAGCCTTGCGTTACCTCTGCTGCTCGCTCTCTCTGCGTTTCTTTATCGGATGTCTGTATCCCTCCCCTCTCTCTATCTTTCCCATCCAGCCCTTTCTCCTCTATTTCTCCCTTGAAAAGCCCCTCCCCTTTGCCTCGTTTTTGTCTGGCTGCTCTCCCTGGTTGCCATAGCAACTGAGGAGCTAAGCAGCTTTCGTCAGCAAGGCAGAGCCAGGGGCTGTCATCAACCCACCCTCTCTCTCTCTCTCTCTCTCTCTCTCTCTCTCTCTCTCTCTCTGTCTCTCGCTCTTCCTCTCTGTGTCTGATGACTCTGTTTACATAAACAGCAAAGACAAATACTCCATTAATAGGACCCAAATTTTTGAATTTTGCCGAATGATCTGGCTTTATATAAATGTCTCATCCAGATTAAAGCAATGTACCTCCGTGTGTAGCCCATTAATCGTTTAATGGAAAACAGATTTGCTTTTTATTCGTCATAAACTGGTCTCATTCAGAGCCAGTGTGTCGCAGAAAAACCCACAGCAACTCACCCAAGTCTATTTTTTAAAAAAATCACAGTTCTATAAATAGCTATTGCAGTAAAAATGCTACAATACTTTACACATTAGCTTGGGAGGTAATTAGCATATTGACCTACATGCCCGTTCACACGGTATCTTCCTTTTTTAATCTATCCACTATGCTGCTATCACTTCAAAAAGCAATATCGTAACACCTATTAGAGAGCATGAATAAAAAGCAAATGCAGTAAAGTGTAAGTGTTACTATCATAAAATTGAATATAAAAACAAGTGATCAATAGTATGAACTTTTGAACGTCTTAACAAAGTCAGCAACAGTCCTGAGGACAATCGAGTCATTCAGAATGATTACATAATCATAAGTGAATGTACATATTTTATTTTTAAAAGGACATGAGAAAAAGAGAAAGTTAAAAGGGGGGGGAAATGTAATTAAACTACCTCGACTATGTTAGCGGTACTATGATCGCTCTTTTTCAACATTATTTACAAATCTTAATTTGAGCATTTAGCATTCAGTAAAAGGTGAGCTGTAATTTTTGGAAAATGTGACTTCAAATGCAATCCTCTAAGTCCTGTAGAAGTCCTTGACGTGGTTTCAGGGGCTCCTCAGCCAAAATGGGAATAATTTACTGATGCAGTTCCATCCATAAGTAAAACAATGACAAGATGTATGATTATTTCAGTCATGGGTTTCATAATCTCTCTGTAATGAAATTCTAATCAGATGGCAGGACCCTGGAACTAAATATTATCAAATGGAGGTCTAATTTGTGTCAGTGTAGGGGTCCGTGATGTGAAAGAGTTTGAGAACCACTGCTCTAATCGATACAGTGCTCGTGCTGTCATTTATTTTCATACTTAGAAGTTGATTGATGCAATAAAACTCTGAAACTCTTGAAAATCTAATTTGCTGATCTTCAGGAATGAATAGCACACTCTCAGATTTCCTGACAAGTTAGTCTGAATTAATTAGTCGTGGTCTGTCATGTACCTTGTTCGTAGTTTTTCACAATCATCAATAAGTGCACAAGATAAACAAATATTCCGCTTGTTTAGCATGTCAGGTGAAACTAAATTAGTTTTATTAAGTTCATTATGTTCTTCATTACCGGATTCATTAAAATAAGGGTTCGTGGTGGGATGAGCACGACCTCTTGTGGTTGCTGGAGAAACAACACGTGGCACAGTTAGGCTGCAGACGGCTGTGAAATGAACACAGGGTCTGAAAATAAAGCCGCTGTCTCATCCACATGAATTCCTTGGCCCAAATAAGTCTGAGTAAGTGGGTCAGCAATCTTTGAACAAATCTGGCTGTTTTTCCAGGCTGCGTTAAGACACAGACTGAGGTTTAAGGGTACAGTCGCACTGGTGCACAGACGTTGGGAGCCAAGAAATCAGTATTAGTCTGCTCTTAGCGTGAAAGATTGCAGCAGAGATGGACTGACATGAGGTTGACAATAAAATTCAGTTGAGCCTTAATTTGAAATGAACAGTGTTCGTGTACATGTTGAACTCCACAGAAAGAATAGATCCATTTTATTAAATGTTTTGCTGCTTAGATCCTCAGTAAAGGTTAATACATACAACCTTGGCACTTCAATGAGTACAGACATAACCAACCAAATACTGCGTCAGTATTTACTGCCCACTTTCCTGCAAAAAAAAAATACATCACATGCCATTGTGACCTCATTTCAACATCTCGGCACCCAGGCCAAAGACATTATTGTGATGACCATGCACACAGACACACACCCCACACACCCACACACACACACACACACACACCAACACAATAAATAGTTGTTATAATGTTAATATCTATAAACCTACATAGCCCCAGTTCAAAGGACCACTTTTCAAAAATGCCAATTTTCTATCTGTCATCATCTCAGTATGACATGCGTATGCTGTTAGAATGAAGGCTCTGTTCTACTCCTCCTGATCTCAGTTACAAGCTAAAACAAAGCGTCATCCCAATGTGTCCAAAAACATGTTATCTTTATCTGAAACGAGTCAAACTTAAAGCAATAGTATGTTGTCATTGTCGTGTTTCAGTGCAATGCTCTGGTGTATGGGACACATTGACAAAGCCCCAGGAAGTCATTATAGCGGTTAAGAAAAAGTCCTGCCTTAAAAACATAATGAGTCGCAAAATACTCGATTTTTGTAAAGGTTTAACAAACACGGCTAGGCTAGCGGTTTCCCCCTGTTTCAAGTGTTTATGCTGAGCTAATTTAACCAGCAGTAGCTTCATATTTAAAGTACAGACACAAGAGTGGTATCAATCTTCTTATCTAACTCTCCGCAAGAAATGAAAAGAGCACTCTTCACAAAAAGGGTCAGTTAAAGGGTCAGTTCAACCAGATCACAAAAAGGGAAAACAGGTCTGACTCCACTCCAGCACAACGCTAAGCGAAAAGTATTTTGTGTCACTCAAAACAATTATTTAAAACCATGTAAACAATTCAACAGCAAACATCTCTTTCTAGAATCAACGTCTTATTTGCTCTGGATAACTCACATGAATCAGAGGGACTATTTCTTGGGCAGAAAGTACTGTAGTAATTTGGATGAACCAACCCTTTAAGTTGTGTTACCTATAGGATAAAGATATTGACAAAATGTCAGTGAGTGCTGTGTGAAAAGTATAAAGAAAAAGGCTTGAAAGTCACCCCAGTACTGTAGCGATGTTTGAAAGAATGAGGTAAGATGTTCTATCAAATTAAAACAGTTTAAGACTTTGAATAGTCTGACTATTCATTGATCTAATACATCATCTGAGAGCAGCGCTGACGTCCAATCTTTCACCGTCTCTTTCTTTTTTTTTTAGACGTCATGCTCCTCGAGAACTTTCTGCATGTCGAATTTGGCGTTCTGGTCGTTGTCCTGCTCCTCGGAGGGGAGTGCTTCATACGTACGACGGTACAAGAAACGATTGACCAGGCATATGATGAACATCTCCATGATCATCATCTGCTGACTTAGCACTGAAAGAGAGAGAGAGAGAGAGAGAGAGAAATCAGGGTGAGAAATCAAGATTATTCAGTTCACATGTCACGCAGTCACATCCTCAGTCATGCAAAATATGTTCAGAGATGTTTCTTACTGGATCCACGAGCTTGAGAGGAGAAGGGAGGGGAGCAGGCGATGGTTCCATCCAAGGCCAGGATGTTAATGATAGACGTCTGCAGCTGACTCAATACGAGTACTAGCTGAGGGGAAGAGTAATACTTCATCAGTTACATGCCAAAGTAGACCACGGTTTAGTATTTTTTAGAAAGAAATACAAATACGGCCACGTAGCATTTTCACTTTTGTTTCACTGAATAGGATGAACAGGTTGTAGGACACTTAAGAAAAGTGTACAAAAAGTTAAAAAGATGAAGTAAAATATTTATAGAGTAAAAAAAAAAAATATTCAGTACATATGGTAATGGTTGAGTTGACTCACTTGATACATGGCATACTTGGGTATCATATTGAGGCCACGTAGATGTCTGTTAGTGTTCATGAAGATGATGGCAACCGGCCAGAGGGAGATGATGGTGAGAACGCCGATGAATGGGTTGATCCAAATGGCTGTACCGGTGATCTCTAACTGAAAGAGACGCAAAGACGCATTTTCAAATCTCATCGAATGTTCGCGATGTTTTCAGATAGGAAGGGAAGCACTTCAAACACTCACGTCTGAGAGATCAAAGTTGCCGTTCGTCCACAAAACCACGGCCACGACAGAGAGCACCGTCTTTAGGATGGCGTACTGAAGAGCGCCCACCTTCAGCCAGAATAACAGTCGCCTGATTGATTCCATTCAAAGACAGAGGCCCATTAGAAATGTATGCAGTCTTGTACAATGAACGGTCAATATAGAAAGAGTGGGGTATATAAACATATACATACTGGGGACCACATTTATAAATGGTAAGTTAAGTCCCCATCACCTTTTTAAAGCATAATTTGTTAAAATGATTTGTTTAAAATAGTCTTAAAAATGAATAAATTAATAAAAACAGTAGGAACATCTCCAGTATTTGTATGAATACCGTGACATGGGGACGCGGGGTAAACAGCGGCAGCAGCAGCAGCAGGGTCCTGTGCTGATTAGGAAAGTTTCACCGGAAAACCGATCCAGGAAACTGTTGGTGCCCCCCAACTCCTCGATCATCAGAACCAAGATCTTATACACCACCACTGCAAAATAACTGCACGGAGAAAGATAAGTTTAGTATTTCATTTACTTATTTATTACAACATAAAACACACCTGTCCTTGACACGTGACGGCACAGCAAAAGCCGTTAAGCTCACTGGACTATATGTACTGTACATAAAAAAAAAAAAAAACACATAAACTTCATCGTAAACTTTGATCCTATAAAGATTTCCCCGCCTTTTATTGGAGTTGAGCGAAATCCTTGTGTGTGTGTAATGATTCATCAACTAGTTCATGCAGAGCTTTGAAGCAATCATGGCTTTTTTTTTTTTACTGCGTTTACTGTGTAGTATTAACGTAGCTGATGTTCTGTCCTGATCGTCTGACATGAGCGTACATGGACAGCTGGTCCCAAACTTTAATTTGAGAGGGATTTTCGCAAATCGAAACTAAACTCTTCTTACAGGTGCATGTAGTTCAGATGTATTCACAAAAAAAAAGCATGTTTTTTTTTTCTGTTGAGCTAAAAAAAATAATTAAATAAAGCTATAGGAGAGGACCTAACCTAACATAACCTGGAAGCTGACATGACAAACCTGATAACAGCAGCGGGAAGTGGCTACTGGTCACAGCTACATATCAGATAACACAGATCAAACACTGATCACTGTGGTTCTGTTGTTCTTTAAGATTTTTTTTTCAGGGCACCCCCTTTTTGTAACGTTATAGAGGATGCGTCTTCTCAAAAAGTCTTCCTGAGAGCAGACAAAAACCTGAACATTTCCTCCACCGTCTTCATCGTCTGCTTTAAATTTACACCGGAAGTCCTGTCACAAACTTATCCACGCTCAGCTAGTGGTGCAGAACCATGCCTCTTTCAATTAGCCTCGCCACATGCTCCCTTTGTTGTAACTCCTCTGGCCAAGACTAGACGATTTTTTTCAGATTTTTACCTCACCAAAAATGACCGTGTGATAGATTTCTTCTAGAATATGCACAAAAACCACAATGTCCTATTTCAATCAATGAAAGAAGCCTGCTGCTGAATGATGGAAATACTGCGTTATCCCGTGGCCTGATTTAGGTGTTGTAGAGAGAAAAACGCACCAGTTGGAGGTCATGTCTGTGATCATGACTGCCTTCGGAATCCACATCCCAAAACAAGACATGACGGCGATGACCTGAAACAGAGAAATAAAATGATGTTCAAAAACAACCGCAATAAAATGGCGGCATCAGCAACCTAGCATTGTTTTTCGCTTGTACGTTTATTTTTCTATCGTTTCACGTCGCATTTCAAAAAGGCCTCGTACCAGACGTTTGAAAATTATTCCACAAATAACATGATAATGATAATGTTTCTATTGTTTTTTTCTTTTTTTCTTTTTTTACAATCAGCTGCATTTTATAACAACAAAACAGGCCCAGATGCTTACTGGTGCTGCACCGCTTGTCCAAATGAGGGTGGTCTTCTTGGGTGTGGGCAGCTTTTTATAAATAAAGATGCACTGCTCCAGGTACAGCAGTAGGGAGATGCAGGACATAAGGGTGAGCATGGCGTAGAGGCTAAAATCAAACACATCCATCTCTGAAACAGCAAGAGAGGCAGAGAGAGAGGCGGGGGTCAGATTATTACATAGCACAGGACGTAAAAATATATTAGAGACTTAATATGAACAAAAATTTACACATAAATATGACCAAACTTGCTTGGGTTCAAAACATTTACTGGAATTGGGTAGAAATGTGGCCTTTTTAGCCTAATAAGAAGGCAATTCAGGACAGTGCAGTGAAAGCATCATATTACCCCGACTGTAGCACAGGCACATAAAACTCTTACTGTCCATCCATGACAGTATACCATGAAGAAATGGCAGATTATTTATTTTAGCTTGTGGGACATTGTTCTGTTTTTTTTTTAAAACAGGAGCAATTAAACTGAAGCAGGAACCGATATCTGGTGCGTTCAGGACACAGAATGCTGAGTGGATTAGGTCAGACCGGTCGATAAGGAAGCATTATCAGCGAGCAGGATGTGGCAGTGTGGGTCACTTACGCCTGATCACGTCGATAGCCAGCGGGGGTTCTTGTAAACAAGCTGGGTGAATGGTGCCATTGAGCGTTTCCTCCATGGTGTGCAGATATTCCTCTTGAGAAAGATTTTTTTTATTAAAAATGGTCGAGAGAAGTCTAAAGTGATCTCTCCAAGCAGAAATGACTCCAGTTAAGGACCTGGGTCAGTAGGTCCTGATTGTCAAACGAATCTGTTTTCTCTTCAGAGTGACAACTGCTGGATTGTCAGCAAGTGTACTTTACCCTTCAGGTGACTTGTAAGCAGTGAAGGCAGCAGGACAAGTTAACTGTTGCTCATTCATTCACAGACTTATGTCCTGGTAATTGAAATATCCCAGAGGTCAGAGTTTTACTTAAAAGGGTGAGACCCAATGAGTGTGTGAGGAGAGATGAACTTTGACAGGGTGTGTTGTTTTCCTTCCCACCAGATATGGAAGGGTAAAAGAAGATAAAGGTACTTCCTTCAAGCAGCGAGGAATGTGTATATGATTCGGTTTGAGTGCCGTTTGAGCATATAGGGCAAAATCATATTGCTTTATTCTCATTAGTTGAGCTGATTATGATCAATAGCGTGTTATCAGCATCAGTCTTGTGTAGGCGGAGGATGATAAGGTCAGAGAACATGTGTGAGAGTACACATTTCTGATTTCAAGGTGCAATAGTGAGAATTTTGTATTTATTTTTTTTTATGTATCAAAGGAATGTGAAGAACAAACAGTGCTGATGTCATGTCAGAGACATTTTTTTGTGCTGCGTTAGCAGAGATGTCTATTGATGTAAGCATGCTAACCAGCTAGCCCCATCCCAATCCACTTTGTACCCGTGCTCCCAGACTCCAGTCTAGGCAGAGCCAGCTAATATGGTTGCTAGCTGCTAGATTAGCTGAACTTTACTAGCTTCCGGCAGCTACAGTTGGCCGCAGTTAGCAATTCGGCCGATTTTTACATATTGCAGCTTTAACTGAAATGAACCTCGTACACACAAATAAACTAATTGTCAGTATGTCGGTCAGAGAAGCGAAAAGAAAAACAGCAGTAGAACGCAACTAAATACATTTACTCGAGTGTTGTATTACAAGTCAGAGTCCAAGCAATCCATTAAGAATGTCGGTATTACATATATATAAAGTGAGACGCCTATGATAATTCAACGTTTTCCGAGTTTGAGATTGATAGTACAGGTAACACAAGGACGCTATAAAGAGTTCAAAGGGTTGACTTTGTGTGTGTAATGCTGAGTGTTGAGGTGATTTTATCTGTTGCATTTTTTTTTTTTTTTACGGAGAGGTGAACGGCACAGAGGACGTTCACCTCTCCCCAGCTCGCCTGCCAATCTTGTTTCACGCCCACATTGTTCCCGTGCCAGACAAGAAGTCGTCAAGTGTCAACGACTCGCCTGAGTCAACAGTGATCTGTGTTAATGATTTTGAGGAAGTGAAGAGTGCAGCATCACTGTTAGCGTTGTGAACTCTCTGTATTTAACCTGCACTCGCACGGTACTTAAACTATCTTATGACTGCTGACTTTTTAAATGTAAAGCTGACGACTGCCTAAGTGCAGCGTTTATGAAGGATACAGAACTTTTGCTTTAAATGTTAATTGTCACAGAGCTGAGGCATCAATCTCTTTGAGAGCTGAGAGAACAGGTGTTCCTTATTTAGCAACTCTTCCACATGTTGTTTGGCATATCAACACTCTAACATTTGATAATTAGCGCTAAAGATAAACTACAGCTGTGAGGGTGAGTTTAAGTTTGGCCTGACGACAGGGTCACCAAAATTGAAATTCATCCTGAGGGGCACATGAATGTCTGCACCACATTTCATCAGACAAAGTAGTTGTTGAGTTATTTCACCAAGAGCCAACAAGTGAAGATACATATTGTACCATAGATTGTGCAAGTCTGGGGACTTTTGTGTTCTGGATACAAATTAGATTGTTGATCAAAACAAATACAGTTGTGCCATCTGCATCAGAGATATGACTGTCACAGAAAACAGATAAAGGGGTAAAACCCAGAGACAACATTATGGGAAAAATATGACATGATAAAAGAAGTTGTACTGTCGGTAGTTGCTGACCTCCAGTAAGTCATTTCTTAACTTCTCCCACTGAACACAGCAAAACGCTGATAATCCTCAACAGACCTCATTTTCTCTGGACTGAACTACAGGTCACTCTTTAGTAAAGTGGTTAGCTGGCGTTTTCTAGCAAGCTGTTACGTTAACCAGTATTTGCAGTAGCAAGTACAGCAATGTAGATTTCCTACATCACACTGATGTTTGTTTTAATTTTCTTTCTGCGTGTACCTTTTCTATCAATTCCCCCGTTAAATAACTTTTCAATTTAATTTGTTAATTATCGATTTAATTTATAATTTATTTACCTATGTAATATTTTCCCTTTGCATTTCAACTCTATTGAGTTCCACGAACATATTCATATCACTTGATATTTCCTATTTCCTATAGACTGTTTGTTAGCAGAGTTGCAGCACTACTACTACTACTGGTGTCCCCCTCACGAATTGTTCAGGAGAACAATTCATGCAATTGTCCCCTCTAAAGGATTATATATTATAGATATATTAGATTTCTGCCCCTGGATTTAAAGGTGCACTAAGTGGGTTTTGGGGAAGAAATTTTAATTAGAAGAAAAAAATTGAAATAAATAAACAATAAACCTTTATTCATGACTTAATAAACTGAATACACAAACTGACATTAAAGGACAACATAATTTCAAACAGTTTGACTTTGTTTATAGTTGGCGGACCCTGCCACCTTCCTAGCTTCAAACAGAGCTCTGGGACCTTATTTACCTCTGAGAACAGCCCGTTAAGTTTTGGAAAAATTTGTATTATTATTATTATTATTATAACATTCTCAGCTTGAATTTCTTCTCCAAAACTACATAGTATTACTTTAACCCCAATTTGATACCAATTTGTTTTAGCCTGTGAAGAGTCTGCACCAAGCCCAGGCCCAGGACAACTGACCTGGTTTCTCCCCCCCCGTCGGCAGCCCTGATCTGCACTGCTCTGCATCAAACCTCACATAGCTCTGTATGGGTATGCGGGTCAAACCAGAGTCCATTCATTCCCATGGGAACCTCCGTGATCCCCGATGTGTTTGTGAAACTGAATATGTTGCAAGTTTGTTGCATTGTATGTCAGATATGCAGTGTGAGTGAGTTGTTTATGGCCCTTTAACAAAACTTTCACAAAACTGACTAAACGCTTGGCAGGCTGACGACCTGTTATTTGTCACCACACATTGTGAGCCCCGTTTCGTCTTTATAATGCTGCATGCACATATAAAAGACAGAAAATTGGCTTTTCTCTTTTCTTGGGTGCAGTTTCTGTAAGGAAATGCATTACCTGGCATCAAACAAATCAGGACCATGTTGAAAAGAGGTGTTATATGTCCATATACCATGTTTGCCCATAAACATCTGGAGAGGTACGGCTGAAATCCACAAGGTCAGTCCTCTGCAGAGTTGTTTCACTGTCAAGAATTTTAAAATCCTTTAATTTGTTAGAAAGCACAGCGCAACAGTGTTTAAGACGAAGAATAACACCGTATAGTTTCTTACATCACATTTATTGTTACAGAACAAAGAGCAATATACATGAAACACACCTACGTACAATTGGCAGCTGCAGCTGCTTGGTTCAGTCATTGAAGTTAGTCGTTTTTTAAAAATGTATTTTAAGCTACTGTGAGTGCATTCACACGTGTTACCACTCAGTCAGTAATATCTACACATTATCTACTGACCACTCACGTAAACTCCAAACTGCGCTGTGCATCATTTCCACTAAAAGGAATGTAATATGAAACTCTTGCCAAGCATAGAGATGAGTGTTTATGATGACACTAGCCTACTCTTTCATCACTGGTATATAATGCCCATCTTATCTATCCTGGTTCACTTTCAAGGACACAGTGGTGTGACCCTGACCCATCTGGCAATATTCTTTAATGGTTTTATTGTGGTTTCATTTTGTGCTCATCTTTCCAACTTTCAAATCAATCATCAAACTGGAAAAGAACCGCAAAGAACACAGATTTAATCCTTGGCATTAACACTCAAGACTGATTCATTTAAAAAAAATAATAATAATAATAATAATACTAATACTGTCACAAATTGATCATTAAAATGAAAACATTCTGTGGACATTCTTGAGGACAAATAATCATTCATACCATTCAGAACAAAACAAACTAAATAAAACATAAGCCATTACAATAGAGTGCTGCAGGAAGTCCTAAAACCTGCAAATTAGCATTATTGCTCCTCTGGTTCCCTCGTCTCCAAGTCAATGGGTTTTTGGTTGGATGCCTGCGGTTTACACAAGCTTAATAGATTTACACATTTTGTTCTACGATATGAAATAAGTCAATAAATGCTTCACAATTATATTGAAGATTTTACACATCTTAACAAAGGCAGCTGCTAACAGGTAGCCAAATGAGCCTGCAGAGGTTGTCGGGGACATCAACATCATTACATAGAACACGAACGCATCTAGTCACTAGTTCACCTTCACTCAAGCATTTGCAAACCATCAACTGGAAGTTTTAACTTACAAATCTATTCATTTTTAGTGTGTGTATATTATAATAAGAAGCTTAGCAGTGCCGACGAAGTCGTTACCGTGGTTCTTACGTTCTGCTGATTGCATTTACCCTTCAATCCTAAGACTGGTGTTCATTCGAGAACACTATTTTGCTGAACAAAACAAGTATTAAACTTTTTGTTCAACATGTTATTTTATGCAAAAACCCCAAATAAAAAATTTAATAATCCCATCGATTTTTGTTGAGGGAGTCAGGAGTGATGCCAGCTTCTGGGTTGTACAAAAGTACATCCCTGCAGCACTTGATAAAAATCAGACACTGAAACACAACATATTTATAGAAAAAAAGCTTAAATAAATTAGGAATATTCATAGTGCAGTGTAAAATGGCAATCTAAATAAAAAAACTGCATTATATGAGATCGATTGGTTATGGATCTTATTCAAGATGCCATTTTAACGAGTCAAACTGGATTTGGTCCTCCCATTTTAAGCTTATATCACCTGTTATTTTACCATAGTATAAAATTTGACATGTAAAAAATAAATATATTAAAAGTGTAAACAGAAAGACGTTTAAATATTTCAATCATGTAAACTGTCAACTAAATTAGACTGGTGATAACTGACTTCTGAGGCCTGTACTATGAAACAGGATTTGGGGCCGGGGGGGATGGGGGTTTACTTCGTACCAAGGTACATCGCCATGGTTACTCATGTTGCACACCTAACTTGCTCGGAGGAAAGGCTCAAGATGGTGAGTGGGCAGCAACCGCCACAGCTCTGGTTTCAATTTTTCGCTTAGTGTTTAGATTGTGAATTTTTGATAACATAGTAATGTAGTACATTGATAAAGTATACTAAAATAGCCAAAGACTTTTGGTACAATTGAAATGCTGTGACTGAGTACGACCTGCGCAAAGGCGTGTGATAATAATCTTTGACAATATCAGCTTCATATTTGGATGCCATTTTGGTCTGCTCTGCTGCCAGTAGACTTGTACATGCCTGCGATTAGTCATGCACTGCAAACACACCACTTTTAACTTGTATGCGCTGATGGCTAGATGTGGAAACCCTGGGCTGACTTCCTGAGTTGATAACGACCTGCGTGTGATCGCACACTGCGATCGCGAACGATATCCTGGGTATGTTGAACTTGCTTCACAGTACAGGCCTCTGGTCTTCATAATTGCACTGTGCTTTGAGTTTAAAACTTATAAGACATATTATGTAAATGTACAAGTGTTGAAATGTTTCACCATTTTGTATGAATTACACACATTTTTAATGCATTGGCTCGCACACTCGTACCAGGCTTTGTTATTGATGTGTGATTAATACTGAAAAACAATGGTTCTGTAATTGAAATGTATAACGAAATTAACCCATGTAGGTAAACAATGTAGACAAACATTGGCTTGAGGGTGAAAAAGCAGTCCCAGAGTTTTTTTCATATGCAATAATAAAAAAACATCTGAAAGTCTTTGGCTCAAATCAAAAGACAAAAACTGTGAATCACCTCTGCTTCGGCCTGGTGCAGTCTATGAGGCTGCTGTACAGTCACTGTTGACGTGATAAACAGGATTATTGTGGTGCTTGTTTAAAGCACGCTGGATGAAGGACGAGGGTGGAGGACGGCTCCTGTAGAGGTGCAGATGCTCCTGGTTTAAGGCATCACAGTTCATGAGCTCTTTACTGATGTGACTCTGACCTGCAGCAATGGCCGACAAAGTACAAATTAACACAGGAGGATTACAGACTAGCAACAAAAAAAAACAATCTGTCAAATTTTAATAAAAGGTAGCCATTAGTTCAAATATAAAATGTGAGATAAATTGAGCGCCATTTACTTATTTGAGCTCGACTGTTTCAGTTTTTCATAGCAGTCAAGTCGATGTCCACATACCTTCTATGGCTCGCTCTCCATAGTCACCGACACGATCTGCCCTCCATCTGAAAGGACAGTTATTACATAAAAAAACACTTAACAAGCCAAAAATGCCAGAAAATGAAAACGTGAGAAAAGGCATCAACAACATACCAATTTTCTCTTTGCCGTCATCCGCTGTGTGTTGTGTATTATTACTGAGCACAGGAGGGTTGGTCTCCCCATCAGCAGGGCTGTGATTAAAGTCACATTAGAGATTTAAACCTAGCAGACCAAACTGAAAGGACATGGATTAGGCAACAATACTCACCTTTTTCCATTTTGCTGGAGGATACGGTTTGCCTGTTCAGGATCAATGTGCACCAATCTGGTAACATAGGAAAGTCCATCTCCCAGACTGATAAATCAGATAAAGACAGCATTAGCAAACAAGTTAGCATTGATTGCGGTATTAACAGCACACTGGGCTTTCTGAGGCCAGAGCAGACTCACCCTGAGAAAACAGGAAACAGCCAGTACTTCCCTTGGTCTCCAAACACCTCAGCTACATTTCGGCTAAAGCCCAGAGAAAAGCCATTTTTGTCCGGACCATTCGCGAAGACAGGAGCCCGAAACGCCTCTAAAAGTGGATATAAAAATATAGTTATTCATGGTGACTTATTAAAAAAAAAATAAAAAAAAAAAAAAAAAGGATACAACCAGAAGTAGTAATGACATTCATTTATATCTACCTATAGTGGTCCTGTTCTTTCCCACAAGCCACAGATGATAGCTGAGAAGTGACAGGATGCTGATAAAGAACAGGGCCGCCACAAAAAACAGAAACAAGATGTGGAATTTGGCATGCGTGTCAGGCAGCTGTTTCTTCAGAAAGGAGACAGTGAACAGAAGTGTTAGTCTTGTCAGTTGTGACAAAGATTATTTATTGTCCTCATGTCTTAGTCGGCTTTACCTCCCTGACTTGAGTGGACACATTCACCTTTGCATCATCCACTGTTTTCTTAGTATTCTTTTATTAGAGCACAATATACTCCTTCACAGCTGGACTGAGTGACAGGAGCCATTGTCCCATGCAAAGCAGCATGCTGAAGAGGAACTCCTGATAAGTGGTCACATGACACCACAGTGACACATTTGTTAGCCAACTGGTCGATATCTTATGATGCAAATTAGTGGCTGATCACATGCTTGACCACAGCCTGACTGCATCTCTTTTTTTAAAAAAAATTCAAGTAGATGCAAGTTTATTCATTTTTATCTTAAGTTTATTTTTATCTTAGTTTAATAGATAGCTGCAGATAAAGTTGACCTCAAAAGATTGCACAACAACAAACAAACTGACCCCAGCAAACATGCAAGAAGAAAAAAAAAATAAAAAATCAGAATGTTTCTGTACTTACGGTCCAGAATTTGATGAAATACTGGATGACTGTAGCACAAATTACTGCACAGTAGAATGAGGCGTAGGCCAAGAACAAGACAAAGAACTTGTAGTTTGAGAATCCGACACAGTTATTCACCCTATAAGAAAAGAAAAGACAGAAAACAGCAGAAAGAAGGTGAAATGTGTCACTCTTTACATTGTCTTAACAAAGGAGAACTGAACATTTGCTGATGGACAGCACAGCAGGGAAACTTGGAAAATTAAAAAAACAGCTTTAATGCATAGTTAAATTAGAAATCCTACCAGGGGCAGTGGTGGTCCATTTTCAGCACACACCTTGAGGAATAAGGAAAACGTACATCCTATTAGTACCATCCAGACGTTAACATTTTGCTGATCAGAATCAGCAGTTTCTGTTACAAGAAGTAGCACTTGCAGCCAGAAATGGAAACTTTTGGATGTTTGGGATCATAAATTCAAAGTAAAAATTAATATCAGCTTCTTTTGGGGAAAACTTCAAGAATAAAATAAAAATGAGGAGCCTTGAATTGCACAGCGTGTACACCCAGGAAAAAACTCACATCTCACAGGTTGAGCAGTGATGGCAGCGGTCGGGTTTGATGATCTGGCAGTGGTCACAGTATCGGATGGCTAGTTAGACAAAATTAAATCAGGATTATTAAAGTACATCCATCCATCCATCCATCTTTTACGACCCCTTGAAGACTAGTTTCCCGACATTTCTTGCTCCTCTTTGAAATGTTAAAACACAAATTGGCCTTCTACATCTCTCATTAATTACAGTTTTAATAAAGTTTTCGGGTTAGGGCACTAGGTTTTAGAAAGTGTCTTTACAAATGTTCCTGTAAAACCAAATGCATGACATCCTGACTGCTGATGGGGGAAAAAAAGAGCCAGGTGTGGCCTGTAGAGATAATGAGGTGCACCTCATTACAGTCCATACAGCTCATTAAACACAAGACCAATTAGCAGGGAAATAATAGCTTTTAGTCTGTAACCAGAGATGGGCACAAATAGTAAAAAAATACAACAGATATTTGTGCATTAAATGTTTCAAAATAATATACAAAATACTGGTGCAAGAAAAGGTATTTGATTAAAATACAGGTAGTTTTATTTGCCCCAAAAGACGAATAACTTTCTTTTTCAAGCTACTGGTCCCGAGGAACACTATTCAAATGGGGTAGTTGACAAACACCCTTCGGATCAAAATACATTTTCATTAAAAAAATGCATTTAAATGTATTTT
>OMLP01046415.1:81009-116430 GCA_900302685.1 Spondyliosoma cantharus
GATTTTATTCTTTTATCTCGGGGGAAATTTGCCCCAAAAGACAAATAACTTTCTTTTTCAAGCTACTGGTCCCGAGGAAGATTATTGAAATGGGGTAGTTGACAAACACCCTTCGGATCAAAATACATTTTCATTAAAAAAATGCATTTAAATGTATTTTCAGTAGTTCAAATATACAAATCACGCTCTTAATATTTTGTTACAAATTCCCTATTTTTTCTGCCCAGCAAAATACAAATTACAAAATAGTACTAGTAATTAAACATGTTTTTTTAAATACATTTATCTGGAATACTGCCCATCTCTGTCTCTATCATAGAAAAAGATATAAACAGTGTTGCACTTTTAATGTTGCGTTAGATAAGAAGGCAAAAGGGGAAGAGGCCGTGTAGCAACACCTTTCACAATTTAATTTGGATTGTTTATTTGATGTCATGACAACTTTGAACTAAACAATGATTAAACAGTCACAGAGACACTTTCATCATTATTTAGTTCCGGTTCCGTTGTCCTTTTCAAGGAGGCGACAACCAACTTAGGCCTACTTGGCAGTGGAGCTTTTTTCCTGGTTCTCTACCAGGCGTCTTGGCGCCGTGATGAAAGCCTCACCTCCTCCCGCCGTGCGTGTATAAACGGGTAAATTCTTCGCCACTTTCTTCAGAATCTCTTGTTGTGTCTCGGCACGCTCCTCTCTCTCATACAGCTCCTTCTCCGCTCTGGGCAAACAGAACTGACAGGTGGAGGAAAGAGAAAGTCCAATAAATATTATATCGCATGTTGTATTTTTTTGTGAAATTATTCATTTTCATGTATGTTTATCTAATCTTACAATCTGAAAGTATGAAAATAAGTTATATTCTCTTTCCTTTTAATTCGACTGAGGAGTTTGACAGCCATACACTCTTGACTTACTGCTTTTGAGGGGCTGGCTGGTTTGGATCCGATGGTTTTCCAGTAGGACCATATAAACATGATGAAGAAAATGTGAAAGATGACCAGATAGCTGACTGTTGACGAAAAGAAAGAGTTTGACTTGCAGTTATATTGACATCTCTGACATGAATCTTTGATATGAATAATTAAGACAAGGGGATAAAATCCTCACTTACCTCGTTCTGCATTATTTGGGATTGTATCTAAATAAGGCAAAGAAACAAAATATTATTAGTGAGCAGCAATGATAGTCCTAAGAATGCATGACTACACATCACACACACACACACACACACACACACACACACACACACACACACACACACACCGCCCCTTTCTCACACCATGTGGCAGCAGCCTGGCACGGCCAGCAGTGACCCACCCATGACAGAGAGCTTTGTTTAAGCAGCAGGGATGTCCCTGTGCTGACCACAGCCGCTGAGTTACAGCCATAACTACAGTCCGTTTTACAGGATGATAATGGTATCATCAGTTCCAGGCTGCAACAAACCAGTGCATGTCACGGCGCACACACACACACACACACACACACACACACACACACAACTGATCAATAAAAAACAAATCAATAATCATGTGTGCTGAACCACTTTCAGACCACACTGTGTAAGCTTGATCATGTTTGATGAGAGATAAAAGTAGGTGATCACATCCTCTGCCGGATGATGAGTCTGTCTTCATGTGAGTCAATAGTCTGTGTCTGCATGTTCATGAGATTTTATCGTAATATTTTAAAATCTCACTATTTGATCATAATTACCTAAAAGCACCTTTATTTATCACCAGTGTTTAGGTGGTTGCTTGCACATTCGGAGTTGTTGCACACTGTAGTTCTTCTCCAGGCGACCTTTCATCTTCCCATGACTAAAACTATCATGTGATGCTTTAGATGATTAAATTACAGCCGTCTATCACTGTGATTTAACAGCTGGCTCCTCAGATTTGTCAGTTAAGGAAAATAACATCATTCACAGCTCATATAAAATATAAAATATCAGCTTGTTGTCACTTTGATTTTAAAAAAAGACATATAATCAAAATAAATGTGTCAGAATCAAGGCTACATAAAGGGAAAGTCTTCATGTGAGCCTACTAAATGTTTGAGACCGAGAAACAAAGGATTTAAAATGACAGAGCTAACTTTTCCATTCATTTACAATACTCAGCATATTGAAACAAGAACAAAAAAAACACTGAGAAACTTCAATTATCTCTCGTTTCATTCCACTTAACTGACAATGTAACATCCATTGTTAGCCGATGCATTACACCGATCATTAGGAAGTTGTTAATTATTAATTAATCATTGTTCCAGCTACCCAGACACTGCCTTTCCCGTCCTTGTAGGACTGAAAAAGTTGCCGGATTATATAAACGTCACATACGCTGTCATGAAAGATTACACACATGGGTCGAATGCGAAAACAATGATATCTGGTGTGGTGTTATCCTCAGGTTTAAACGCAGCCTTGGGATGAATTTAAATCTCACTTCAACTAGCTTATCAAAGTTGACAACCCAGAAACTGTCAACACAAGCTAATATCCGCCCCGCTGTGGCTAAATACTGATAAAAGTGCAGGTACTTACAGACACAGAGCTCCACGACATAAGCGTAATAAGACCAACCGACTACCAGGTTAATAAACAGGACAGGTATCCAGTTCAGAGCCCGTTTACAGCACCTCAGCGCATGAGAGGGCGCCATCTTTAATCCGTGTAGGACATTAGCTGCTGGTGACGTCACATCCATATTTTTAAATGAGCCAGCCAAAGATGCTAAAAGGCCAAGATAGTTGACTGAAACCGGAAAACGGAGACACTCGGGAGCCTGCGCATGTATGTTCTTAACTCTCAAGCGTCCCGCATGTAATTTGAATAAAAGCAAGACGCTCGTTTGATGCATGCATCAGTCTATCTTTACGTGTGTTGTCATGTAGTAAAATATAATGCCAGAAGTGATGCCCTTTCGTGAGAGCGTTCAAAAAATACCAACAAAGTATTACACACAAGGTGATTTCTTGGCTCTCACTATCTTTGTTTGCTCATGTAAAACTCTTTAATTGTGGGTTATTTATCCATATATCTTCAAATACTTTGTATATTATAATTGTTATTATTATAATACAGTGTAAAACAGTTCAATTTATAGTAAAATCTATAAACACAGTTTAAAACTGCACTAATTGCTAATTGTGTCCAGGAGAGGGCAGAGGAACTCCACGACAAGCTGAAAAGTCATTAACTCAACATCTGACTGATGCCTTAGGATCAGAGGTGAAATTTGACAGTGTCATGGTCAAAATTGTTCCTCCAGGAGTTGTTTAGGAGCATGTTTTGGGCCGTTTAGAGTCTACTGATACCTAGTTGTAGTGTTGTTCACATAGCTGGACTTGGGCCTAGGGTTGGGTCAGAGGCAGGCCTGCAAAGTGAACGAGATGGATCAGAGGTGAAATTTGACCAGTGAAATGTAACCAAATGTGTACCTCTGATAGGGTAAGGCATCAGGAAGAAGATGCAAAGACAAAGACTGACATATGAAGGAATTGTCAATGGGCCAAATGACCTAGAAGCTATTGATAAGATGTGTCCCTATGCAAAGTGAATGGGATGGATCACAGGTGAAAATGTCAAGGCCAAAATTGTTCCTCCAGGAGGTGTTTAGGAGCGTGGTTCGGGCCATTTGGAGTCCACTGGTACCTATTTGTAGAGACACTTTTTAAAAGTTTTCACATAGCTGGACCTGCAAAGTGAATGGGATGGATCAGAGGTTAAGACAAGCCAATCTCACCTCAAACGTGTGTTTCCAGATTGGTCTTTAGACGATAGGGACATTTGGGTTGATAAGTCTGAAATGTACCACCATGTCATGGAATAAATACTTAATTGTAGGTTAATTATATGTGATTTTTTACAATAATAAAGCAATCACAAAACAACCATTAACTATGTATAGATATAGTGGCTTGACTGAGTCCAAAAACATTATGTCACACTCCCTCCTTCACGTCTTCCCTGTGTTCGTTTTAAACATGGCGGCGTGAAAAAGAAACTTTCTCATAACTAAACTGTGCGCTAAAATATGTTTAATGTGATTGTGGTGATTCATATTTTATTAAATTTTTTACAAATTGACAACTTTATGTGTTAGGTATTTAGCTTCTTTTTTTTTAAATAGAAGAGTAATAAATGACATACGACAAACAAAATCCACATAAGTGTTTAATATCCTTATCCTTTTCCTTTTCTTTTCAGTAAAGACACATTATGTACATTATGATATATTGCACTTGAATAAACCAATATTAATAGTTAGCTTGTTATTTTAATTAACAACCTCCTTAGACCAGATTAATCACCAGCAGCCTCTAAGAAGACCAATAAAGATGAGCTCATTTTGCACGTCTGCTGCGTGGGGCGGAAGCTTTGAGAGAGGAGCGTTTCCCCTTCCTAGGTGAGGAGGGGGAGGAAGGAGGGGAGAGAGAGGAGGGGGATGGGGAGGTGGAGGTGGAGGCGGAGGCGGAGGCGGAGGCGGAGGCAGAGGCAGGCGAAGACTCAGGAGAAACTGAGCGTCTTCTGGTGGGACTGCTGCTGGGGGAGCCACGGGGTGAGGAGTAAGGTGACAGGGCCTGCAGCATACGGCCACTCCGCTCCTGGATCGCGTGCTAAAAGAAGAGGACAGAGACAGAAGTTAACTGTGTTGTAATGATGTGCTTTGGTACAATAGTTTAGGTAATTCTTTTGTGAGGCAATGTTGTGTTTGTGCTCTGCACTCCGGTTATTTCCCGCATCAGCCAAAGTGCCCTTTGTTATGTTATAATTTTCATTTCAACACTAGATGTTCTGGTCCATGGTTGTAGACACAACAACAACCGCACGGGAAAACATGTTTTTCAGGTTCATAGTGAAGATTTTTTTCTGGCCAGGTAGGGTGACTTACTGGAGCCTTCACTAGAAACTAAATGCAATCATAGAATTTCTATATATTTATCTGTCAAAATGATATCAATACATGACCAAACAACAAACTCAACCTTTAAATGAAAGGTTATATATATATATATAGCTGTGATGGTCTACGAGAGATTGTTCCATCCAGTAAGGGGGTTTTTATGGATCAATGTAAAAAAGAAACGTGCCCAGGCTCCGTCAGGTCCAAACAGCTCCAGGAAGTTGCTGATGAATTCTCGTGACTTCTCCTCCCACTTGTGGATCATGTCTTGGCTCTTCTCTTCCACTCTGTAGACAAAGTGTTTGGACTTCTCCTCCACCGTACGCACCGTCTCTTTCATTTTGTCAACCTGGTTCTGGAGCCGGTATTTCTTCTCCTGTTAGTAAAAATACAAATATTGATTTTATTTCTTTATCGTTTGTTTTCAAAAACGTCAATAATCTGTTTAAATATAATTTCACTAACGTTAATGAATCCGACGTTCAGTTCTCGGGCGGTGTAGCCTCTCTGCAGGTTGCGTCGAGCATAGATGTCGTAGTCTCGGACGATACGGGTGATCAGATCAGACGTGGAGATGCCCTCTGTCCTCTCAGTGGCCACAAACATGCCTGACATTAAAATGTAAAAGATTCATTAAAGCGGTGTGAGAAATGACAGAATTCATCGTGATGGGTTATGAAAGTAAATGTCCACCTGCTTCCTTGATGTGCTTATAAACGTCCTCTGATCCAGCAGAGGTGTACGGGATGTCATCGTGGGCCACAAAGTCAATCTGTGAGGGCAACGTTACAGTGTTCAGACTTATTGCAACACCAGATATCCTTGCTGCTGTTACTGTATGACATTGCGAGAAGCTGCGTGACCTTTGACCTTATGTTTCTTCAGGAACTCTGTGTTCAGGGTCCAGGGAGCGTCACGCACCACCTCGTCAACGTAGCGGCAGTGCCTCAGGGCGTCGTAGCGTTCGTCCTCCGTCATCACCGTGTAGCCTTTTAGCTTGTGGGTGAGTTCGTCACTGCAGACTGAGGACACAGAGACAGAGAGGACCTGTTATATATGACACAGAGTAAGAGTTCTTCTGGAATTACTAAACTGAAGGATTTAGTGCTCCAAGAGCCTAAAGAGTTTGGTGATTCTAAGATTATGATTCGCGTCCAGCTAATAAAGGCCTAGTGTGCTTTGATTGCGAGTTTTCGTACCTCCGACCATCAGGTATGTGTTGGGAAACACATTTTTGGCCTGCATCAGAGCTCGAGCATGCCCTGAATGGAAGAGGTCAAAGATCCCATCAGCGTAGACTCGCACCGGACGATTAGCTGCAAGATAATACATATGAAAACATGTCTTTAAAAACAACATCACATTACAAGACATGTAAAAGCTAATGCCAATCACTGATTGGACAATGGAGACCTTAATACTATTATACTGTTGCCTATTCTTTAACTGAACGGTGTGACACATTCCCTTGTGACACCAATCAGCCTAATGACTTGCAATAAAATAATATTGCACTTATTTCAGTGTTGCATACTTTAGTCACTTTTCATGGCTGATATTCGCTGATACAAACATACCCAAGTTATTACTCCTCCCACTTGTCTTCCCTTGTTCTTTGCTGCTAAAAGGTGGGAATGACTAGACACGAATACACTCATTTGAAAGACAGTTAACGATGGAAGCAAATTGAGACCTGGCGTGCCCCTCCGTGCCTGGGCCAGAGTCAGCTTTTCATGAGGGACCTCCGATTCAAATCCTGTAGACTTGGCAAAAGCAGCCGGCTCCCGCAGAGCCTAAAGACGGAGAGAGAGCAGAGGTTTCCAATTCAGTCATCCATCTCTTACAACCACTTGTCCTATCCAAGGCCACAGGTAACAGTCCAAGGCCACAGAATGCTGCAGGTAACAGGAGAATGCAAACCAAACAAGCTGCTGTTGTGTGCAGACTTAAATTTTCATACTTATAGTCACACCAAATGTAAAGTTTCTGCTTTACCTAAGCTGCGTGTGTGTTGGACTGTGGGAGGAATGCAAAGTGCAGACAGACAATATACAGCAACGGTGTTGCTGAAGATGTGAGCATTCAAGCACTTCAACATCAACGCTGCCGTCATAGGTTTCACTTTAATAAAATATAAGGTGTTGTAAACGCTCAGGTTGGGACTTCTCCCTTGTCCTGACATGCTAAAAGACTGATATTATCAAAGCTTATCTGCCTTATCAAGACAGATGGGAATAATCTCAGCACTCTGAAGTAATGAGCCTCTCATCGTGTCATGGACTTTGTGTTGTGTGTGGATACATATATGCAGCTTCATCTGATGTTTTGTAATGTATACTTTGGACCCTCGTCGTGTTCAAATGTACTTTGTTAAACTGTAAGATTGTTGGTTCATTTAATCCTTACAGTTAGCAAAGATCTCCCACTTTATACCTCTAAATCAGGAGTCAAAATACACCTTAACATGTTTCCACAATCGAGACACAAATGTGAGATATGATAACCTGCACCTTATGCACTTGAATACTATTTTTTTTAATCCCAATTCTTTGATACATTTACAGGGATGGAAACTGATAACAATAAAGTTAAGTAAAAGAACTTAATCTATCATACCAATGCACAAGTTCTTAATTTCACTTCAGAATAATGTAAAACTGTATTATGTAATCCATGTCCGTATCGTCCAACCCAGCTAATCAGTTAAGTTAGAAAAGCACAGCGGAAAAGTTTACGTCTTTTTAGGGCGGCGTTCTTTGCTAAGTAATGTCCAATAACACACATTTAAGACAAACCAGACTCTCCCTTGTGATTATTAACTGAAGTGTAAGAATAAACATGGTGGCCACGCTTTCATATTGACAAAGCCGGACTCACCCTGCGAGGGCCTCCTCTTTGGCTCTGTGGGGCCTGTCGTTGCTCCCTGTCTCTGCCTCGGCCTCGTCTCTTTCCAGCCATCCTGGACGTTTCTGCTTCCTCGACTACTAACGACACCGCCGCGGCCGCCTGTCTGCTGCTCCTCTCAGCCGGCCTGACTAATGCGCAGGGCGGAATCCTACGCCTGTGTGTGTGTTTTTAAAGTCTACATCCCATCGGCCTGCCTGACCCCGATGACGGAAGATTGTAGTGAGCAAAGTTCAAGACAGCCTGCTAAACCTATTCACTTGTCATCAGCACTGAGCTTGTGAGGGCTTTCTCTTTCTTCACGTACACTGAAGCTTGCGGCAATAGGATGTCGCGTGCAATGTAACACTGTTGGTCCATTTTTTAAACTACTGCAGCAGTTCAGATAGAAGTGAGTGTGAAATATGCCGCTATCAGGGTAGTATTTTATTTTATATAGGGAGCGTGAGTCCAGAGCCTTTAAATCGGCAGCCTTTGGAACCAAACAGAACAACCTGTTCCAACATTTCACAAAGTTACGCTATACGCTGGATATTGTGCAATTTCTGGTGTGGGTACATCTTGAACGTTTCTGCTTGTATAGTCCTTTTTAGTTTTTGACACCAGCCGCTACTTTGGCATACAGGTTGTTCACATTAACATACTAGCTGCAGTTGCTCCTGTTTGTAAAAGGTGGCACGAGTCACGCACACATGTACTGTCTGAAACAATCACTAAAGCAATTTTATGCTCAATCTTACATACATGAAACACATTTATTTATGTAGAAACATAAATGAAGAATTATTAACCACACTATCAGCTAAAATACTATGGTTGGTCTGTTCACCACTGACATACAAACTAAGCCTGCATTATATTGTAAAAAAAATGTTTTGTAGAAGAGTACGTTTTATCAAAAACTAAAGTAGGACCTGCTTTGTTTAAAAGATTGATAGAGTATGATTGCGATTGGTTGCTCACTGTAACTGCAAAAAATCCCATGCATCCAACGAGTCTTAAATTGGAGTAAACTGTTTGATATCAGACAGTGTTCTCATTTCCAGTCATGGAAATAAGAACTGTGGCAGTTTTGTTTTGTATCAGGCAGGAAAGAAAGTTGTGGCATCACAATGACTTTGCATGTCCTGAGTTGTGACTGTTGCGCGCGCACACTTTGCGATGTCTACGTGAAATGATATGATGTGCAGTCTGATACAAATATTCATGGTCCCTAGAGGATGAAGCTGGCTGACGTTTCCTCTAGCACCAGGTGCATTGAATTATTGCATGAATTGTCATGAAGTGTGATAGAAACATAAATGTCCAGGACGTTCAGGGCGAATTGGTGAACCCTTAACATTTCATCAAGATCCATCAACACGTGATGTTTTATGATGAATTAACTGTAAATGCATTCCCGTCAATCTCCCTGCCCTTGATCATCTTAAAAACAATACATTTGCAGTGTATAGTATAACAGAAGCAGTACATAATGAAAAGCAGCCAGTCTCTCTCTAGTTTAGGATAAAGAGCTTCTGCAGATACAGTTACAGCACATTACATACATTACAGCCGCTGAATGAATGAACTGCTTGCTTTTGACGTGAAAGGTTAAGCTACAGCTATCCGATTTTTTTTATATGCAATAAAACTCCAACGGTAGGTATATACGACTGTAACAAAATTTGAGTCTGCTATGAGGAAAAGTTAATAAAAAGGAAAAAAATACAAATAAACCTGCTCTCCCATAAAAGCCAGACTACTCTCTCCTACAGAAAAGTACACAACCCTCCCTATTATGTGCCCCAAAGTACTGATATTACTACAGTCCTGTGTGCTCACATTAGCATTGAGCTCCAAGCACTGCTGTGCCTATTCACACTCTTACTATAACTGTAGACGTATTTCATGTTCATATTAGATTTTATGAATCATTTTTTATGAAATACTTGTTGTTGAAAATCCTTTTTTAATTACTTAAATATGCTTTGGAAAACGTGTCCTTGTTACACGTTGTGGGAACTTATTGATTATTAATTATCATTATTATAATTTTGATTAATTCATTTTCACAGATATAGGATTTATGAACGAGTACATTAAAACATATTTTCAAAGACAAACACTTAAGATTGAAGTTGGTCTTTAATTTAGTTTGATCGTTTTCTTATCTTTACTTTAAACGTTCAACAAGTCTGTTCAAGTCTGACAGAAAAACAAATGATAAGGATTCACCCTAGAATGAAGATTTTTTGAAAAAAAAAAAAAAACATTTGACATACAAAAATACAATCATTATAAAACGTGTTTACAAAGACACTTTCATCTACATAGACACTCCAACCTACATATACTCCGATATACATGGATTTAAAGGAAAGGAAAGCTGGTGAAGGAGACAATCACAAACAAAGATCTCTTCTGAGACCTCAAAACAGGATAAACATTAAACAAAAGGAAATGAGGGCTGGAAAGGCTGAGTGTCCCATAGCTCTGAATAAACAGTGTGATGTGAGGAGTTTGGAAATATTGTTGCATAATTTTTGTCACAAATGTCAGCAAAGTTCTTCCTGACTCCAGGTGAGCGGACCCGCACTCCGCCCTGTTGGAGGGACAGGTTTTTGGAAATGCCCTTTACGTGTTTCACTTTCACTCTAAATGTCTTGCACATGAATAAGAATGGGGCTCACTGTTGTTTTTGTAGGTTCAAGCTCAATAGAGATCCAAGTAACTGTCACATAACCGGTTCAGGAGTGACTTCACAGGAATGTCTCACCTGTGAACACAATGACCTGAAGCGAGGGGTGTGGTTATCCCTGTGAGAGCATGTAGGGCGGGAGGATCGCTCTGCTGTGTCTCCTCTCACTTCCTGAATACTGCCTGAATATGTGGAGCTACAAACACAGGACGACCTGCAACACCTCTGACACCACTGGACCTGGAAATAACATCTGACGGCAAAGGTAAGACTCTGCTAACAATGAAGAATTGTATACTTTGTCACCGTTATCAAGTTTGTTGAAGTTAAACCTGAGGAACACACTGAACCCTGAGTGGACATGTAGCAGAAGAACTTCAGTTTCAGTTATGATCACAGTGTCATTGGTTGAAGTTAATATCAGTGGGTGGAGCCAGACACAGATTTATAGCCATCTGATGTCATCAAGGTTTAAATTATTTTCGTTCCACTCATCAGTTCCCAGCTTCAACACATCAGAGGGTAAGTAGATCAGTAACTGACCTCTTTTCTTCTCTTCCGACCAGTGACATTTTAATTGCCAGACAAAGTGTTCAGACAGAGTCCTCCACCTGTTGCCCTTCATTGTCTACAGGCCAAGCTTTGAGCGCTATATTTCTATGTAATGGTGTGACTGTGATCACTCTGTCCACAGATCATTTGCACGTGTGGCTGTTAAGCATGATCCTGTGGCATTGTGTGGCACTGCTCCTGCTGATAACTGTTCAAACATGCACAGGTAAAACATAACACTGTGTGTGTGTAATATGAATGTACACAAACACACGCATAGAGACAGTCGCTTCTACCAGTGAGTATATAGTGAGCTTATTCCTTCACTGTAATATCTGATAAAGGAAACCAATTACCTTTAAGTTACCACGTAAAGTACACTAATAGTTTTAAGTTGTTCAAACTTTTTAGCCTGTACAACGTAGCTTTAACAGTCTTCTTTACTTAGCAGTTCTGAGGTAATCAGTTTTCTGACTTTTTTACAGTGAAGTCGACTTTTAAGATTTACAGTGTGGGAAAATACGACAGTCACGCAACATATGAGGAACTGAAATTTCGTTGGAAAACCAAGGCCCATGGCCTTCACTGTGGTCCAGTGACACCTGATAGAAACACACAGGGCGATCAGCTGATAGATTTGCTTTGGTAATTACTTAAAAGGCAATTCAAATCTATTCTGTAGCTTTGACTGAGAGCAGCTGATGGCATTTCTTAAAAAGGCAGGCTGTGAATGCACACAGAGGGCTCTGTAAAAGTTCATACTTGTTGATCATTTGTTAGGGGGTTTTTTAACAGGAAGTGAAAGTTTTGTCAGTGATAAAATGTTTATACGATCTCAGGTCGATGGCAAGAGAGAAAAAAAACAATCCATGCAGTTTGGGGGGTGGTAACAGTTTTGACAGTTTCTGGCTGAATGATCGGAACTCGGAAAAGAAAATCACATCATAGTCTTTCTGGCATGTATTTATTTTTTTAGGTTGTATTAAGCAGAGGTGGCAAAAGTTCACACATCTTTACTCAAGGAGAAGAACAGCACAGGCTCTGACGTGTACTCAAAGTATCAAAGTTTCCCTCTTAAGAACATTTCTACTGACCATCATGCAATGCTAGAGTTGATTGTATCATATTAATGTAATTCAACGACTATTAAACTTAGAGATGGAATCAGAAGATGTGACCGAGCCGTTCATAAACACGCCAGAAAGATAGCTGATTGTTGAGCGTCATTCCCAGCATGTCAAATACCCATTATCGGTTGGTAGAGCATCATAAATAATTGATCATTCCCATCAAATTCATTAAAACTGAAGCAGCAAGCGTGTTTTTAAAAATGTAAGGAGTAGGAAGTTCAGTGGGTAGAGCGGGCGTCCCATGTGCAGCGGCCTGGGTGCCCTTTGCTGCATGTCACTCCCCCTCTCTCTGATCCTGTTTCCTGTCATATCTGTGTCTGTACTATCAATAAAGGCCAAAATAAATTATAAAAAAGGAAGTTCAAATATTTGCGTTCAAACACAGGGAGTACATGTAAAAAGTTGTCAGAAAAATATATACTCAAGTAAACTACAGATGCCTGAAAAATCTACTTAAGTACAATGAAGTATTTGTACTTCCTGACTTACTTACTTACAGTAGCCCTTAAATTTACTTCCCGTCTCTGATATTAGGTCATTATTTGTGTTACTTGTGTTTTGTCTCAGCAACATGTTCTGCTATTCCAGGGCTTTGTCAGTGTCAGCGATCGCAACATTTGGTTGCAAGTGTCAGTTTCACATCTCCTTGTTGCTAAATTGTCTGATTTCCCAGTCAAATGTGGTCATGCTGCGTCTTTCTGAAAACAGTTTCAACCTTGTGTTGCATAGGAATACTCCCGCACTGAGTCATGTTACAGTTATGGGGGTGAACGTCACTGATGATGGCAGAAACTTTGGATCATAAATACATAAAGGTTACGCAACCTTTCTTGAGCAACGCTGAAGAACCGAACGCTCACGTCTTGTTTGTTTATTCCTTTTGTTCTCTCACTGACTGCTCCTCTTTCTGTTTTCACTCCCAGCTCAGAGGTGTGATGAATTCACAGATCTGGATTTCAGCCATGCAATCATTGGAACCAGCCTCAAGGTTCGGTTGCTGCTGTACACCAGGGATAATGTCACCTGTGGTACACTCATGTCCCACACCAACCTGTCTGCCCACCCCCAGTTTACCTTCTCCAGACCAACAACCTTCGTTATTCATGGGTACCGGCCCACGGGATCTCCGCCGGTATGGCTGATCAGCATCGTGGAGATGCTGCTGGCCAGGAAAGACATGAACGTCATCGTAGTGGACTGGAACCACGGAGCTGCCAATGTGAATTACTTTAAGGCGGTGGAGAACACACACAAGACAGCCGACAACCTCACAGCTTTTATTAAAAAAATGCAGGTACGAGGTGGATCCCACGCTCTCTGAGACCATTTCTGCTGTGTCTGGATATACTGCTGTGTGTAACAAAACATATGACTTGATCTTTTCAGGAACACGGAGCCTCTCTGAGCTCCATCCACATGATCGGAGTCAGTCTCGGGGCTCATATATCAGGCTTTGTGGGGGCCAACCTGAACGGGTTGATTGGAAGAATTACAGGTAAGAGTGTGCACCTGCCGGATGAGGTTACCATAGGTCACCGAAACTACAAAATAAAACTAGGTGGGAAAAACACATGAAATATAAAATAAACTTTAGACAAAAAAACAAAAACTAACTGAAACGATATTGTATACTTGAAAACCTAAAATGAAATAAAATAAATATAAACAGGAAACGACTTTAGTTTGAGTCTTTGTCACTTTGCTCAAATTTGTCAACACAACAAGCATGAAGGGGGGCACTGACAATCTTGGGGAGGCAATAAAAGCTGCGGGGCGTGGACGGCAATTGTACCAGGGTGATCGTGGCCCCCCTGGCCCCACCTTGGGGGCACCACTGACTAAAACATTAAACATCTTTGAATGTATAAAAATGAAACAGACATGTTCACTCTGGAAAATAACTGAAACTTAACTGAAATGAAAACAAAATTGAAATAAAACACTTGTGAAAAATGAAAACCACTTGAATAAGTCGGATGCACGGCACATTCCACTTCAGATCACTTCCACCATCTTCATCATATATGAAGTATGATATCTGAATTAGAGTTTTTAACTAACTCGTAATATTTCGATCTCCTGAACTGTAAAATGCCTTTCTCACACCTAAAAAAAATTCTAATTTCAATTGTAAAACAAACTTCTCACCTCGAGAACGGTCTTGTGTGTTGTTGACAAAGGGTTTGGCACACGGTGATGTGAAGTGCTGATATAGAGGACTTTGGTCACAGTTGAATTGCAGCAACATGTCACAGTTCAGATTTTGCCCATCTGGGCAGGAGTGGAAAACATCTGCACAGTTTGGATTTATTTTTATAATGTCAAACTGTAAAACAGAAGTGTATCAGGTATGAAAAAACAGCAATACAGGTTTGTCACATGTTACAATGACTTGATAATTACATCTAATGGTGTTAAAGTGAGGGAGTAATAATAAGGAAAAGACTAAATCCTTACAGCAAGGTGAACATTTCAGTCTGTTCAGCCTGCAATTTTCCCAGTTAAATGTTGGGTTTTGGGATGAACTTACAGCTCTTCTAATGTGATGTTTGCAGCACTGGATCCTGCCGGGCCTCAGTTCACTGGCACTCCTCCAAACAAGCATTTGGACTTCACAGATGCCAAGTTTGTGGACGTCCTGCACACAGACATAGACGGTCAGTTAAACTGAAATATTGTGATATATATTCATGTAGTCATTTATTTAAAATTTGTGATAGAAATATACATGTGGTTTAAATATGTAAAACTGTGATGGTTATTATCAAGCGTTGTCTGTGTTGACAGCGCTGGGCTTCAGAGCACCTCTGGGCCACATTGACTTCTATGCTAACGGAGGAACAGACCAGCCTGGCTGCCCGAAGACCATCTTTTCTGGTAATGCCTTTGAAAATGCAAAGACCACCATCAAATTGTTCAAAGAAATGTTGGCTTATAATAATAATAAGTTTTGGAAACGTGGAAATGATGCTGTATGGTAACACTTACTTACTAACTTTTTTTTGGTGTCACACCTCTACAGGAGGATCCTACTTTAAGTGTGACCACCAGAGATCAGTGTTACTCTACCTTGACTCTCTGAATCGGACGTGTGCCAGCAAGGTCTTCCCCTGCAACTCCTACGAAGACTTTCTGGATGGTAAATGCTTGGACTGTGACCACTTCGGGGCTGCAGGATGTCCTGTCTTTGGTTGGTACTTTGATTATCTCGTCACAATAAAGAAAGCACATCATTTCTGTTTTTTCCCTCCTCAGAATGATGTTCCACGCCGATGAACGGTTATGAAACACGCATTTTCACGCGCAACGTAGAGGTGTCGATGTGTTAATTGAAGACCTGTGCAGTTCTGCTGGGGTGTTGTTTCTGCCTTCAGAGGTTACAGTGTGTTGTTGTTGTTGGTCCTGACGCAGCCGGTTTCACTCTAATCCAGGTTATGACGTGGCCCATTGGAAAGATGTCCTGCTGAAGCTCAACCAGACGAAAACTTACTTCACCACAAATTCAGCCTCTCCGTTCTGCAGTAAGTAACAGGACACTAATGATCACATAATCACAATCGTTATACACGGGCAGAGAACACAGCAGGAACACTTGATCTCAATGTGGCAGCTTAACACACAATAATGTGCACATTGTAGTTTTGTGAAATGACGCACAACATTTGAAAAGTGAGCTTCTCGCCTTAGCTACGGCGTAAGTTCCAAATGTTTAAGACTTCCTCGAAAAGGTCCGGGGATTTATAGACAAAAAGAAAAGAAAATACAACTCAAGGCAAACTAAGATCAAGTAACATTCAGAGGAAATCTCCTACTATAAGACTGGAACTTTGGAATATACCAAGTAGATTTACAGTATTTACTTGAGACGATTGTGGATTTTGTCCCCCATCACTTACATTGACTGTGCGTTATGAAGCAATATGTAGCCATTTACACGTATCAGTCACTTTTTCCTTGGTGGTATGTGAGCAGATGGCATTACTTCATATTAAGAAAGATACATCTTCTTGAGCAGCCTGAAGAAAATTGACCCTGCTGAAATTGACAACCACAAAAATAAATGAGACTGAAATTCAAAATGAATTCATACTCCATCTGAAAATATTTGGTATAAAAATGTCAATCTTCTCTCTCAGTGACGAGCTACAGGCTGGAGGTGGTGACATGGAACCAGGACGTGCGCTGGGGATACGTCACTGTTAAACTCCACGGCGACGGTGAAGTAGCAGTGGCGACCATTGACCAGTAAGTTTTCACTTTATTTATCAGTTCGGCAGCAGATATTCCCCCATGACTGCATTTTTCTTATCAATGTGTCTGTGTTTTGTTTTGTTTTTCTTCACATCAGTAAAGCTACGGAGTTCGTGAGGTACACAGAGACCAAGCTGTTTGCCCAGTTTGACAAAGACATCCAGTCGGTGAGAAAGATGTCTCTCAAATTCTCCTCTGGGGAAGCATTGAAGCCTAAACATAAGCTCCGCCTTCTCCGAATCCGTCTCACGCCTCTGGAACGAACGGAGAGGTATGCAACACACACAGCTTCGTAATATCTTTCAGAGATGCGATCTATTAGACCCATGATTCTAGCTGTGGGCTGTCGATTTACAGAAAAATCCTCTCTGTCCTTCACAGGCCTCTCTGTCGATACGACATCCTTCTTGAGCAGAATAAAGAGGTCACCTTCAGGCCCCTTCCCTGTGAAGAATCCAACTTCTGAGACGAAAACGTCAAAGGATTTCACAGCTCGAGCTGGAAGACATTGAGCCGGCTCTTGAGTCCTGCCAAGATTGTTTAGGACTGACACAGCAGCGGAAGATCAAACGTGGCGGCGGTGTGATCATAAGTGGTCTGAAAACATCAAATGTGATATATTATGTACGCATATGTTTGTTTAAGAGAATATTCATGTCTTCTTAAGGAAAAAGAACAGGGGGAATTACACGCATTTGCAAATGAATGAATCTCAAATGACTTCTGATGATAACTTAGTTCCAGGAGAGACCAAAGCTGTTTATGTTTTTAAGAAATGGACCCAGTCTCAAGCTTGTCTCTGAAACTCCCACCATTAATCTCCATTTAGGTCACAGTTTAGTTAGACCGGGGGAGAGAAAACTGATGATTACCCGGATCGAAACTATAATTTCGTAGAATTACAAATGTTTCATCAAGACTGAAAAAGTAACAAGTATTAACAGCTTTTGTTTGATCCCGCACGGCTTCCTTCCATTAAAGCACTGGATTCAATTTCTCTAGCAGATACACTACTCAAAATGAGTTAGGGATATTGGTATATTTTAGTGTTTCAATTGATTTGAATTTTCATTTTTGTGTTTTGTCAATATGTTTGGGCCCCCAAAATATTGCGACACATTTTATTTGACTTTTAATTAATATTCGTGCACACGCATATGCACCCATATCCCAATATCCCTAACTGATTTTGGAGTAGTATATGTCCTCAATCAAACATTACTATTTTTTTGTATCATGTAGCTATATTTATTTGTGCATATGAATTTATCCTTATAAATAATAAAGATTTCGAGTCAATAATGTCCGACATCTTTAATGAGCTCACAACGCTACACATCAACAACAGATGAATTAACAAATCCATTTCCTGTACAATCAAAAAGGAAACTACTCACATTTCTGAAAACTACACGAACCTCAGATGTTACAGAAGCTTCCTCCACATAACATTTGAAACAAACGATAGCGGAGACCACGTGGCTGCAGATTAAACTGCTTGACTCTCATTTCATGTCCTCCTCTCATGTCTGTTTCACCGTCAAACGATTTCTACTTGCTAGGTGAAGAGAAAATGATTGAAAATCAACTCAACAGCAATGATCTCCTAAAAATCATAGTACATCTTGGCTCCCAGTGTAAACGGAATAAACGTACTTAAAACCCAAGACATTTCAAGAAGCATTTCTCCCACCACAGGAAGCCGAAGATGCCAGAGCCTGTCAACGAAATAAATTAAAATGTATAACACGGCCATGCAGCGGTCAGCAGATACTCCTCTCACTGTGACATCAAACGGGAACAGTTTCTTTGCTCCCGCTGTCCCTTACATTTACACTTTCAACAATGAGTCAGTAAAAACACTTCTTGGCCAGCCTTTTCGACAAAAATCTGAAAACATTTCCTCAAAAAGAGGCACGGATGAGATCTTGAGAACAGTATGATGTATCAGAGTGTAGTGTGTGTACAACCGTGTGTAAGCCGGGACCTTTACAACATTTCAAATCAGGATCTTAAATGATGCATCGCGCTACTCGGCTCATTTAGACATGTGCTTCTTCATACGTTGAATCTCCATCTGAAACAAACAAAAAATAAAAATCAAACCATGAGCCGAAGATATTAAGTCCCATATTCTACACCTTAAACGGACAGTTCACCCCACAAATCAAAATTCCGGTAGTGCTTTTGATTATTTATTTTGGTGTGACTTGGAGGTAGAGATGTCCTACTACTCTTCAATATCATGAAACTAGATGGCACTCGGCTCGTTGTGCCGAAAGACATACATTCGAAGAACTCAACAGCGATGTCTGTTTTCCAGCAATCATGACCGGGTTAGTCAAATTAATCCACAGACCACGTTGTGAACAGTTCCACGTAGGAACTATTTTCTTTCTTAGTGGACAACAAACATTAACTGTGTCACCGCGCAGAGGGAAGTGATCATCCATATTTATCACTGATATCTACAAAACTCAGCAACTCACACCACAACAATTAAAGTAAAAAAAAAAAAAATTGTTTTTGATTTTGGGGTGGACTGTCCCTTTAAAGTCATTCTGCCAAATGTTAAATATTGTTATATATATTATTAACATTCTTGCAGCTGCACTGCGTGGACTCCTTTGTTTCTCACACCTCACCTGTAAAGTCAGGCGAATCCTTTTCTCCTCATCGAGCTCGTTCATCAGCAGTTTGATTTCTTTGCTGGAACACGGAGACAATTCTCAAATTAGAGCAGTAAACAAAACTCCCTTGACTGAAACCATAACACAGGTGGTGGTTGCCGGGGATGGGAGACGACATTAACAGAGCCATACTTGTGCTGACTCTTCATCTGATCGAACTGGTCCCTCAGGTCTCTCAGCTCTGTCTGTAGTTCTTCCAGGTTGGGTGGACTGTGTTTGATCGGACCTCTGCTGGGCTGCGGGGGGTCAGAGTTGAGACTCGGGGCGGACGTCTTGTGCAGCACGGCAGAGAGAGCCTTCGGTAACAGAGTGGAGAGGGACTCCGTGGGCACACTTTTAGCCACTGCTGCCTGTTGAGATAACCGAACATTACCTTTCCGGAGAACACGACAAAAATATGGAGATATTGATTGAACTTTTTGAAGTTTTATACTCACGGGCAGGGCAGAGTCATTTTGACTTGTTTCCTGAGAGTTTTCTCTTGAGTGCTCCTCACATTCCTCCATTTCTTTCCTTTCCTCCTCCATCATGAGTGTTACCTGTAAGTCAAGTCTAGTTTGAGACGTCTTACAAGTCAATTTATAGGATACTTCGCCCCGTTGTATGAAGTATGAAGAGAGAAAGAAAGAAACTGCTCAACGTGGCCTTCAGGTCGGCAAAATTCAGAGCATTTTGCTCATACTTATTTCAGGCTAAGTCAATTTTAACCTTTCCAAGTAACTGAGTAGGTGGATATCTTTTGCTTCTGTACGTGGCCGTGTGAGTATGAGGCAGCTTAGAAAAGTTAAATTTATCCCAAGGACAGATGGGACACCAACACGCCAGACCACACACTCCAAGTCATAGTAGTAGGCTATATTTAAAGTTGCAGTATGCAGTATAATACGTAGTAGGGCAGTATTGTAGTTTACAACATTCAAAAATGTAACTAAAATAGTAACAGAGTGTGAAGAAACGACAGCGCTGGCGTTATGTTAGAGACAGCTATGTACTGTGTTGTAGCGATATCTACTGGAGTTCGCATGCTAACCAGCTAGCCTCGTTCTAACAGCCAAGTCAACAACACCTGGCCACTGTCGCTCTGATTGGTTAGTGTTCATTTCTTGGTAAGGCTGCGGGTTAGGTGATTGGTAGTTAGAAGGTGAGGGAGGAAGTGTCAATCGGAGGCAGAGGAGGGGTGGGGCTTATTAAAATACCTGTGGGAAAATAAATCACCCAGGGAATGGGAATAATGGGCCGTCAGGACAATGGTATGGCACCACGCGAGAGGGAGGTCAGAAAAACATCTTGGTATTGCATGACAGTAAGGGCCAGGGCTAGCTGGTTATCATGCTAACTCCAGTAGATAACTCTGCAACGCGTCACACCTGTGACACTTTTGACACTTTTGACATTAACGTCAAAAAACATTACTTCTTCACATTCTTTTTGAGTGTTTTAAAAGTTTTTACATATTGAACCTTTTCATTCAAGGGAACAATTATCAAACGTGTATACTTCCCAGAGTCTGGAGCTCTGACTGTAACCTCTCATCCGCAGCATGAGCTACCTGCTCATTCAACCTCTCTGCGATCGACACAATTGAATCAAACTCTTCAGTCTCTTTGAGAGAAACAAAGAATTAAATGTTAAAACCCAGAAACTTATTCAAACTTTTTTTGTTTTTGTTCAAAGCAATAAGTCTACATGTTTATGATTCAATTCCCATTCAGCCTTTTTTTTTTTTTTTTACATGCAGCATTCAAGCGTGGTAGTATTTCAAATCATATTGCGACAGACACGACAGCAGCAGTTGCGAGGCTTACCAGGAATGAGGGCTGAGCTATAGCTGCCCATCACGACAGAGAGGAATACAAGTGGAGAGAGTGAAAGACAGAAAAACCTGCAGAGTCTTTAAGTCTACATCTACAAATGACAGATTGGAGCAAGTCAGCAGAACAGTCATAACATACCGGCAACTTCAGTTTGTACTTTAAACTGAGATGATAAATGAGGGGAACTACATTTGGGTGGCACAGCGGAGACAGCTGTGTGTGTCATGCCACAGCAGTGAACAAATATGCGACACATGCTGGGACAGATGCACAGGAGGGATACCAGTGACAGATCACACAGCCATTAGTGAACAGAGTAATCAATGAACCAGATTATTGTCAGACAAATGTCTGGTGCACACACTCACCTTGTCTGGCCGGCGTCGCTGGTGAGATACAGCAGCATCTGCAGTAACACGACACCGTCCATTGTAGCCCAGTGTGGTCTGCAGAGCATGTTGTGATGAGGAGTGGTACAGTCAGGGCTAAGTTTAGCTCGGGACAGAGAGGAGCTCCACTCTGCTCACAAATATCACCGGTGGCAGAGCGAAAGGGCGTCACAGGGTGAAGGGCGAGAGTCGTGTTTAAAGAGACAAACCGGAGGGGAGTTACACAAAACCGGTGTTCAAACTAGGCAGAAGAAAGGAAAGCAGAAATTGCATTTATTGTGAAAACTCAGTCATTGTTTTGGTTACTTAAAGGGACAGTTCACCCTAGATCCAAGCATGGTATCCGTTCAAACGAAGTTTTTATAAAAATAAAGTCATAAGCATGAAAAGTGTTTGAATTTAAAGGCAGATAAGCGTTTTCCTGAATGAGGCATTGCATTATGGGATATGTAGCATAGCTAGCATTTTTGGAGCTTGACCAATACTAGGAACTAAAAGTGAGGGTATCTCAGCCCCGCTACTTCAGACCGACTATTCTTTTACAAAACCCGAGTCCCCCAGCTTAATGGACATACTAATTTGTACAGCAATCTAGTTCAGTACAATATTGCAAAACCCCCAAAAACACTTGTTTTATGATATTTAACTGTAATTATTACACAGAAATGAGAAACACTCATTAACATTCTAAAGACACATTCTTTTTAAGTCAGAACAACTTTGATATTTATTTTGGGGACATAAGACTGATTTGCTAGCAAGATAAGGGAACTGCTTAAATGATTAAGCGTTTGTCCTTAGTCCAAATGTACAAGCAAAACAAATACATCTCAGATGGAGCTTGTTAAATCCGATTTTATTTCAACTCTCAAAGAACTAACTGAACATGTGATTATACAAGCTTTACAAGTAGTATCTAAGTGTCTTTCGACAAGCAGCAGTGTCTAAACAAAAACACCCATGATTAATCCAAAATCTCATGAGAAGTTTTTACAAACAATACGGTGAGATTAAACAGTTCATGGACTGAAAAAAAAACAAAACCGATATGCTGCTGGTCAACAAACAAAATGCTAAAACTTTTTTCTGTAAAATGAAGATCGCCAAGATCACAAGCAGCAAATGTCTAATAATTATACACCGGAAAAAAGTAAGACAGGATAATGTAATGGCATATGTTACAAAGACTCTAAAACAAAAGTACTACAGTACTTCAAAGATGCAACTGAAAAACTTGTATCAGAGAACAAATGTAAGCAAGAACACTTCCACAATATACAGGCAGGGTGGGATTTTAATGAGAGAAGGGGTTGTGCAGTCCACCCAGCAGAGGAGATCTTGATGAGATTTGTCCAGTTTCCAGTATCATGTCTGCAGACTGTGGGACCTGTGCTGAGAGATCAAGAGACTCCTCTGAATACAACATGTATGGAAGAGTTTCATAAGTAAATTACAGATTGCCATGTCATGATAAATCAAGATTTCTTTTTTTTTTTTCACAGTTATTACAGTGAAAACAGCCAAACTCGTACTAAAGCCTACTCAGGGCCTCAAAAATTATATTCAACTGTTAGAAATGGCCATGCTCCCCTCATGATAACCTACCGGAAGTCGTCACCAGCGCTGTTGGTGGGCCCCTCTGTTGTACGGCGGACGCTGACGCATCACTCTCATGCTGCGGTATTTAGACATGATACTTTGACTTTTTCTGAACACTGGCCGCTGGTTTGGGAAGGGACGTGGCACTATACTCTCCTTTTAAAAAACACAAGAAAATCAACTATTAGTTATTAAGAAAAGTAAGTCAATGAGCAACTCAATATCTCAGGGCAACCACAGATCTTTCTGGAGGGTATACATACCATGAGCGGTCTTCTGATATTTCCAGACAGATCAGGGAACGGTTTCCTTGGCCCGCCAGGGAACCTGGGCCTCTGCAAAACACAACGGTGAAGGATGAGGACGTACAATATGCTGCCAAATTAAGTCAGCTTACATACTTTGTTATTCACAGTCAAGAGTTCAACGGTAATCAAATGACTCTGAATTATAAGACCAATACACAACCAGGAGGCTGAAAAAACTGTTCTCAATAGTGCCTCCCTAGGCTGAATTTAAAAAAATGTCATGATTTATCTTCACAAATTACCCAGACAAGCTCTGTAAAGTCTTTTTTGTGCAGTACATGTTTCACTCACCTGCATGTTTCCTGGTCCAGGTCCTGTTCGTGGTCCGGGTCTCCTGAAGGGCCTCACAGGTCTCTGGTTGTCCTGCATCATATTAAATGGCCTGCAAAAAACGAAACAGAACATTGGAAACAGGAAAAACTATTCACTAGTGAATTAAAACCTTGTTTCAAAATTGAGAATGAAAAAAATAAAAAATCTTATGGCATGTACCTAAACATCCTTTTATCCAAATAGTTGCGTCTTCGCTCGTCAGGCGATGACCTGAAGTCATTCGTCTTTGAGAGTCGGTTGTTTGGTGAGCTATCTGAATCTGAAGAGCGATCTACAGAAGAAGAGGAGAGGAGAGGATAAACGTTGTTGTCGACGTTTTAAAAAAAAAAAAAAATGTGTCCACAAAACGTGACACACTAAAACAAAACAGTTGTACAACAGCTGCTGTGCTCCGGACAGCCCTCTCAATACAGGTGATGACAAAACTCAACGTACCATTTTTTGGTTTTGGGCTGCGAGATTTCCGAGGTGAGCCCTCCCTTGAGGAGGAGTCCCAGTGTGACAAAACAACAAGGTCACGTTTCTCTATGGGAGATGATCTGGGGAAAGACCAGTGGCGGCAGAGTTAATCAGCATTTCTATCAGAGCATCATCTGTGGCTTTTGTCAGTGAATGGACATCTTAAATGTTGCCTGGACACAACACATCATTGGCGTTATCAGTGTTTAAAGGAATCAGGCTGCAAGTAAATAAAATCACCATGTCAACTCTAAGAAGTAAAGCAATTTTAAACCAGTAATGAACAGCACTGATTTGCAGGCAGACAAATGATCATACGCATCACATTCTGTATGGGTACTTACAAAAATCATGGAATGTCCATGCTTCTTTACTCCTATTTTTGTACCCTGAATCAATCTGAGCTCTCTCCATTTACTCAGCGACTGTTAGAGCAGGCAAATATTGGTGAGAACTTTTAGATATGGGTCTAGATCACATCACCAAATCTTCTCTCATCTCTCAGTCACGCACAGGAGGACAGTGTCTTGTTTTCAGAATTAACTTCAGAGGGTTGTCTCATCAGGTAGTTGGTCCTTTAGTTTCATGATTCAAGAAGTTTCACAAGATGCTCAGAGAGTAAACGGAGCTTTGGATCTTGCAGATATCTATAGCTGAAGTAAACGGCTGAACCCGTCCAGGTTGATGATTACGTCATTATTACAGCTTCTCTCCAGAGCTGTGACTTTAAGAGATGATCCAGTGTCCTTTCCAGAAACAACTCCAGGTTTCAAGGCAACATTTAGAAGCTTTTTGGTTCCCGCAAGTGAGACTTCTTTTCCTTTACATCTCCTACTCTTCTTCAAATTTGGGTCATTGGGAATGATTTAGAATGACCTCTTCATAAAAAGGTGATAATCTGATGCGTCTGTAGTAAACAGTGAAGGAGGTGGCACAGTGCTAGAAACTTGGGTGAGAAGGACGATGTTCGCATCAGCCTTGTAAAGCGGCTACAGAATATTCTGATTTCCTTCAGGATACAGTCGGGTCACATGTCTCATGAGACGCAGGGACTGATCACAGCACGTGCTGACCTGTGGGTCCAGCCTGGATGCCTTCACACTGAATTTTAAATGGTGGTATTGTGAGACTGCAAAGACCAAACTGATCTTGCCGCTGTCCCCTACACAGTATCAAGTTTTGGCCACTTGCTCTTTCACTTGTCCTCATCTATTTTAAATCCATTCTCTTCAGTCAGTCCAGTTTCACCACTTGTGTTTCGTCCTTTGATGTAGTCTTCTTTTGTATACTCCGCCACTTCATACATTATCTTTTTGCTGACAATTACAAGGGCCAGGCCTTGTTGGCATGAATAAAATTCAGATGGCCACTTATCGGCGCTACGGTTGCAGGCTTGACTCCTACTTCAAGAGAATTTTCCAGCTTTGATGTGGTAAATGCTTGACGAATTGAAGGTCTCATGACTGCAGAGAAGCAAAAATCTCCGGGGCTTAGATGCACTACACGTAGAGTTGGTTGTAGTTTGGCTCCTCTTCATTCTGTCAAATGGGAACGATGCAGCTTGATCCACAAAGTTTAATTCTTCAGGTGATGCAGATTGCGATGAGCCAGTCCTTCCGGCATTAATTGATTCATCTTGCTCACAGCAAGAACCTGATTTCAACTCCGAAAGTCCACTCCAGGTCTATAATGCATGTGTGCATTTCAGTATGCATCTGATGAAAAGCGTATGATAACTGGTGTGACAGATTAGTCAAAAAGATGAATTGTTTGGAAGTTGTCTTGGATTTAACTTGTTTTTAACATCGTTTAACGCCTGAAGTTTTATAACAGTGGAACTTCTTTTTTCATTACTGCCATAGTGATGTGCAGAAACAATTTGAAATATAGACAATTTATCAGTGAAAATGATTGTAGGTGAACTTTGTCATCTAACCGATGGTGGCTGCCTTCACAACAGAAATTCATCTTCATTGTTGTTTGGTTTTGTTGCCTCCGTTGTCAATAGTCACCGTCATCCATCTCATCATTGTGATGGGTTTCAAAGCAAAACAAATTGTCACAGCATGGACTTGCTTCACATATGTCACTTGACTTGTAACTTTGCAGCCTTATGTTTCATTTAGTGCCATGAAGAGTAACCATTCAATCCATCTTTTTCCCCAAGATCCATGTATGGCTGATTTGTTGCAATTATTAAAATGTGGCAGGACAGCAATTTCAGATTAAATGTTAAGCGCAGTCCTCTTCATGTCCTCATTTTCCTTATACAGATTTGCCGTTTTATACTACATGTTGTAACTTCAATTTGCGAGGATGAAGGGGTCTTCACAACATGCTGAAGAGCATAAAATGCAAACTGAGGAATCCTTCAACAGCACAGATCAACTATTTTTTTTCCACACTCCTCATCAGTGGCAAAAAACACATTTGTCAGGTTTTAACACAGGCTGGTGTTAGTGATACGGTGCGTAACTGAGCACTTTCTTCAGCCGACTTGATAGGAAGATATTTTGAAATATTGGCAGCAAGCAGACAGGGCGGCATTTGAAAACTTTTGCAGCGTTTCATCAACTGAATCAGTGCTGCACATTTAGCTCATCATGACATCTCCATTTTCCGCAGCTGGCACCCCCTTCACATAGACATTCTTTCTTGCTCCTAATCATCATCAAGCCCCTGCGAACAGTGCTAGAAGGAAAATACCGTACCTGTGTGTGCTCAGGGACCGGCGAGACTCCACCTGTTCTGTGTCAGAGTCTCTTGAAGACTTGCTGGTACTGCTTTCTTCTTTTGAAGGGGAGTGTTGTGGTTTTGGCCTCCTTGGTTCCAGGTTTCTCAGGGGAGCAGCATTTGACTGGAAACGTTTCTTCCTGATAGCAAGAACAGAGCTGACATTTCCCTGCAGAGCAGGATCGCCCAGGCGAGGCCTGGGTTTTAAAGATGGAGGTATTCTGAGCCTCATGAGAGACTCTGCTTGGACTTGTCTGCCCTTAACCATGAAGCTTTTATCTCTTAGAGACATGGGTTTACCACCAAATGGCCTACCACCAAATGGTCTACCGCCAAATGGTCTGGGAATATTGAGCAACTGGGGTCTCTCTCTCCTGGGGTATTTAGGATTGCCATGCTGCAGTGCAGGGTCTGAAGAGGGCATGCTGATGTCTGAGATCCTCCTCTTGCGGGGTCCTGCCACTTGCCTCTCCTGAGGGCTCCTGTGGTAGGAGGATGACGGTGATGGGCCTCCTTTCCATGAGGGGGCTCTGAAAGGGGGCAGGTGAGGGACATCCTGTGCCCTCTCTCTACTGTGGGATCTGCTGCCCTGCCTCTCCATTGGGCCTCGCTGCCGCCTGGAGTCTTGCTCAGATGACCACCTGCATATCCATCAAACAATAGAGAAATCATTATAATGACAGATCCATTGCCATGTTAAGTGGAAGGCGGAACTTTTAACTTTTATCTTAATGCAGCCCCTTCATAATGCCATGACAGAATGAAACAGGTAGGAGAAGTAAAGCAATTACAGATGTAACACTCCTCTCACTGGCAGGTGAGACCACATTTACATCAGACCCCATTAATCCCCTCTAATAACTATGAGCTGGAGAAGAGTAGAGGTCGACCCCTGTGACAGGGGGGGACTGGGCCAGCTTTAAGCCTCTTCTTTAACAATTTTACCCAGCTGGGATTGTGGCTTCACTCCTGTACCTCTCTGGCATTGAGCCTCTCCCATGCATCTCTCTTGGGCTCCTCTGTGAGGGCCTGTGTTCTCCATTGTGTGGATGAGAGAACGCTCCACCCTCGTTCCAACGCTTCATGCCATGACCAGAGTGCTCATGGGGCCTTTCTCTGGGACTGTAATTCCCACGTGGGTCTCGATTCCGCTGCTCCTGATGCAGAAAACCTGGCTGCCTTTTATGACCCCTAAAGGAGCCCCGGGAGGCCGGTGCAGAGCCAGGCCTCCTGTCAGTTGAGTGGTTGCGAAAATGTCTTGGGGAGGGTGACCTGTGACCTGAGGGGTGGCCGTGGAAAGGTGGACCCCTTTGTCCAGGGGATCCTTGTGCAGGACTGCGAGAGGATGACTGATGCTGGACATGGGGGGACCGGTTTGGCCTTGATGGAGAGGGCCTCCTCTGGCTATGGTGTTGTTCCATTTTGGGGGGGTACGATTGAAACGAATCCTGATGTGGGGACCTCCAGTTATTGAAACGTGGCTCCCTTTGCTCTCCCATCAGGGGGGCTCTTCTGGCAATTGGGGGGCGTCCTCTACCTCTGGAATCTCTCGGGTTAAAAGGAGCTTTTCCTGGGTAGCCCTGGGCATCTCTTCGACTTTTGGAGTTGGGGTTGTAGCTCCCTTCATTCGGACCATTGCCATGACCATCTCCATAAGGTCTGATAGGACACAAGACAAAACAGAAATTGGTTGGATTACGACATATAATGAAACTTTAAAAAACAAAATTAATGCAAAAACAAGGACCTGCATCTCACCTACATTACATTAGTACTTATTAACATAACATCAAAGTATCTGGGGGCAACCTGGCATAATAAAAAAAGACTTTACCTGGGCTTCAGGCGTGGTGGTCCAAAATGTGGTCGGACCATCTTTGAAAACAAACGAAAAATCTGCGGGGAAAAAAGAAAACATATTGCATTAACACTTTTTTACAACTTACAGCAATATTTGACCTTCCCTGACTCCTTAGTTGAAACAAGCACTACAGTTTGAAGCTGCACCAGTAATCTAAGAGTAAATATTGGCTGCATCTAGACCAAATCAGTAATTTTGGCAGAGTTCATTGTTAATTAATAAGTAACCCCATAATAAATGAATACAAAGTAAAGGCAAGGTTCAGATTCTTCTAATCACCCATTATAGGTTGTCTTCGCACACATTGTGGCTCTACCCAGGCACAGCAGTTGGACGTCATGAGGATAACAACAGCATACTGCATTTGTTCTTCTCTTCCTTCTTTTTCTTCTGGGTTTATTGGCAGATCAAAATCAACTTTTAAAAAAGGCGCATACCATCACGTATTGGTGTGTCTAGATGTGGCAATAATTTAGTCATAAACAACTAGAATTTCATTAAAGCAGATGTAGATTTTCCATCATCCGAGTCAGTTATACATCATGCTACGCTAGTGCTTCAGTGTGAAAGCCCCTCGGTCCTGACCGCATCACTGTCATGCTCAAATGACGTTAAAGCACATCCTCGAGGGTAATATTGCAACACCAACAACAAAATGTATAAGCAAAATACATCCATGTTGATGGACAATTTGCTCTCAAATTTTAAAGGTTTTCGCGAGTATGCATCGCGTTTCCATGGGGTTGGCATGGGGTCTGACTAATAACTGAAACAAAATCAGTCACGTCAGTAGACTCATATGTGTAATGGAACGTAGTTTACCACTACAGCAAATAATCCAAACCTTAGTAACGACATAGCAACAGAAAGGATTTTCTAGTCCCAGATGAGTGAACTCTGAGCTGACGTTAATGTTTTACATTTCATGCTGATTTGAGCACGTTTTAAATTTCTTGTTGACCAATCAGATTGCTTGGTCGGAACTACTTGTTATATAATATACATTAAACAACAGTGTGTACATTTTATATTAATAGTATATAAATCAAAAATATGGTGCACATCAAATGAGCAAACTCCACACCATTACAAGCAATGGTACAAAGTGCATTTTTCTTTAAAGTTAAACATTGCTAAAGGCCACAAACAGCATTGTGTGAACGATCAATCAGGGTTGACCTTTCAGTCAGTCTTAACCTAATCAGTACTGCCTTAGATAGCAAAAAGACTACACAAGAGACAAACTAACCCTTTTTTTTTATTTTAAGGCGCACATTGAAAGACTCCAATTTAAATTTCATGTTATGCAACATGGACCCGAACCAGGAGATTGTTGTTGTACTCAACACGGTGCAACTCCCAACACAGCTGCCACAGCGCCATAAAAAGCAGATCCTGATCATACATCACTACAGAGCATGTGGTTTCTTTTCCTGACAATATGGAAAAGCGTTAAAGTAACTCGATTACCTACAATCCCCCGTAGAGACAAACAAATTAAATTTGGGTCTTAAAAGAAACACGAACGGGGATAAATCTCTCAGATACCGCAATTTATTGAGGTTAGTCTCCCGTAAACAGACGCAAAATCAGAAGAAAATGAAATGTATGGCCTCCTTTTTCAAGGGCTTGTTTTTTTTATACATATATATATCGCACAACATTGTTTCATTAAACAAGATGGCCACACCACATTTAAAGAAATAAGTTTATATGGGAGCTTGGATATTAAACTGTTAAGCTGGATATGTTTGTAGAGCCGCCCTCGGGTCAGTTTCAGTCCTGAGCCTTAAATCTTGGTATAGGATCTCCTGCTGCCATTTTTGGAATCAGCGACTGGCTTGCAACATAACACGGCTCGGTAGTTGTGATATTTCTGTGGACAGACCAAATCCTACACTAGTGTTGAGAGTAGTGACACTAGTGTCCAAATGTTTCGGTCTGATTTAAACTTAGCAACGAAAAAGGTTGAAATGCAGGTCGCGCTAGCGCAAAACAACCTCATCTTGTTGCTAAGGCCACTTAGCTGTTAGCTGTTAGCTAGCCTGGGTGTTTTTTTCGCTAGTTTGTAACGCTGCTGGACGCCGCTCTTAGATAATGACATTCATTAAACAAAACAAATAACTCAATAAATGTTCCCACGGAACGAAAACTTTAAAAACGTTTACATTGAATTAGTTTATTTGGCTGACTTGCTACTTACCAGATACAGGACCGTCGATGAAATGAAAGCCGACCTACGTTCGACACAGTTGAGCTGCTCCTACTTGCTCGTCGCATCGTCCTCGCCTTTCAACCGTGTGGCAGCCAAACTGAAGCGCCACCTACTGTCTCGGAGTGGGAACTACATGTCGTCACAGACTTCTGGGGGCCAGACATTTGTTTTTTCAACGCAGTTTTTGAGCTGTTCCTTCTGAAATAACAATCCTGTTAAAACATGTTGTTAATGTGAATTTTATTCTCCCAGCTGATGACACCAATGGGAAACATTTAATCAATGCACTCTTCCAAATGGGTGTGTGCTCTTCCCTGTTCTACCTTTTATTGGAATAATTTTATTTCTAACAGGCTACTTGGTGGAAAATAGTATGAATCTTACACCACAAATAGTCAAATTAAATAAGTTTGAATAACAGATTTCACCCCTGTCACTATCTTTTTTGAAATTGTTGTATGCATTTTCTGAAAAGACTCAAATGAAACTATCACAAATTTATTTTGTAACCGTCAATAATGCAAAAGCTTTTAAAAGGATCTTTATGCCTTTATAAAAACAATTCTAGTCTGTCATGCTACTTCTCTAAAGGGGGGGAAATTTTTTGTTTTGCGCAGTTTATTAAAAAAAACATCCCTACCTTTATGGAGCTTATGTCCACTGTCTGTTTAAACTGCTTTGGTTTTTATTCAATTTCAAGGTCAGTTTGGAGGATGTAGAGATTTAGTACTGTGAGATTTACAGCGCAGGTATCGGACTGCACTCGTTTTAGCTACTTGGGCATCTCTTTCACTCTGAAGTCCTTTTGCCTCTATCCAAATCTTACTTCATTCAAACAACAAATACACATTAGCACACAAACAAGAACAAGAACTTCCAGTTGTACATTTTATTGTTTCAGGTAACATTGTTATGACCATGCTAACCATGCACAATGTCTACAGCAATTACGTAACTTAAAGAGTTAAGCTGACTGTGACAGACTGGTTTGGAATTTGGAGATGAGCAGACTTGAATGCCTTTCGAAGTGGTTTTATATATCGCTCCTTTATACTTATCTACTTTTCTTAAAATCCGTACCCCTTTGCAAAAAAGCAGCATTTTAGTCTACTTGAAGCAGCGTTGCAAAATATACAGCAAATCCTCTTTGAATACTCTAACATATATGGCTACTTCATTTAAGATAATTTAATAGCCTCTGTCGGGCTATCTATTGTCCGAGGAACACAAATGTCACTTTATAAATGACATAACAACGTGTACAAGCTGTTGGTATAACTGTTTGCAGCATGGCGGAGATGATGGGCTTCAAACCGAGGTTCAAGTATTACAGGTCACACACAACAATCCCGGTGGCCGAACAGGTAAGGAGAAACAGACTGACACTAACATCCAAGTCACTGATCCATCCATCATAAGGCATCTTTACCGAAAATACATTTAAACCTGACACAGGAAGTGAATAAATTGCAATTGAAGTCGAAGGAGCCTACTGGAGAATTCCTACACAGTTCAGCATAATGAAAGGAGAAAAACTCTGACAGCAGACAGCGTCTTTAGAGCTACAGGGCTCACTTACATGTTGATTGTTAGGCACACATTCTGCCTCAGTGCACGTCAGTCTTACACACTGATAGCCCCAAAATCTATTGATTTGAATATATGTATGTTACTGGATGTCTGATAGATTGATGCATCCATTAGTGCTGTGCCTTGTTATATAAAGCTATTCCAAGACAGATAACTTTTTAAATGACATGAAGTTGCTCAGCTGTCAGTATTTTTTATCTCATATAAGCACCTTGCCAGTGAAATAAGCTTTTATGAAAGCAATTACTGTTTATCTGCAATAGACTCCAAGTCGGCGACTCACTCTGGTCTGCAACAACCATGTAGTAATCATTCATGCTGATGCCATGATGTTTTTAAACATTCAAGTTGACAGCTTTGGATTCATCCTCATCACACACGTGCAGTTAGAAAGTCCAAGTTAGAGATTCTTTAAAAAAGAATAAAGGGAATCATCTCAAAGTGAACAATCCTGTGATCGGCGCTTGCTGGGTTAGGAAGGACCTGAGAGTCCTGCTGGATTTTAGTTTGCCAGATAAACCTGTTAAAGGAGACAAATTATATATTTTTTTAGCTTTTTGAGTTCCCTTCAGTGTGTTATATAGTTTCTTGTGCATGTAAAAGATCTTGAAAGTTAGAAAGCCCAAAGTCAGGGCCAGCAGGTGCTCCTCTTCTGAAGTGTCTGAATGCCTCGTCAGTAGCCACACCTTTAATTGTGTGACTTCTTGACATCACACTACGTCACCATGTCACACATGTGCGTAACTTATGCCGATATTCACCGTAGGTGTGACAGAACTGACCGGAGACACAGTGAGCGGAGCTGGCCCAGGCGTGTGTGAGCTGCCCAATCAGAGGAGACTGGGTATTCGGGGGGGCCTTAAAAAGACAGGAGCTAAAACAGAGAATTTCAGACAGTATGAGAAAGCAGATTTGTTTAACATTAAAGCCTGTAAACCTATTCTAGTGGTGACCCAAAGTAAAATCATGAACCTGAAAATGAACATAATACGTCTCCTTTAAATTCCAGCCGGATCACTTATCACTACATGCAGGAATAACGTCACCTAGAAAGGACAAGTATTACAAATCAGGCCTCCGTGATAACGAAATAGTCATGCCTTTCCCAGCATCACACTGTATTAGATTTAAAGGCTTTTGAGAGGGTACGTGGAAAGGCAGAGGTACAGTCATCAACGCTCTGAGCAGGCTTGTTACTCTAGTACTGGGGCTGAACTGGGACCCAGTGAGGAATCTGTGCAGAGAAGATGAGAGATTCTTAACGTACGTTAGCAATACTGTGTTTTTATAATATTCAAAACCCTGATATTTGTCTTTTGTCATCACCTCACATATCCAGACACACCTTCTCTCCCTGAAACTCTTTCACATGTGCTCTCTCACACATACTTATCTCATTACAGGTAGATGACACAAAATCTTACATCATTTCAATGGTCAGTTGATATGTGATTAGAATATAGGAAATGTCAGGTTTATATTGCAAGTCATGGTTTTTCTTCTTCTTTTTTTTTTTAAGTCAAACTCTATGGCTCTATTCCCATAAATGTAGTGACTCAAAATACGACAGAGAGAGGGAAGAGAGAGAAGGCAAGGCAGGAGACGAGCTAGATGAATGGACTACTTAATGCTGAGTTTATTCGAGGACGGAGGCGACACCCCGATGAGCTTTGAGTCCGACATGGGACTAACAACGCCCTCGATGAGGTTCTTGTTGCAGTCCCCAGTGGTGCCTTCAGAGGACAGTTTGGGGTAGGTGGTGCTGCCTGTCAGGTCCATCAGATCTTCGAGAGCTCGGGTGTTACTCATACTGCTGTTCTGGATTTCGTTGACCGGTGAGAACTCCGGGATCGAAATCAGTTCCTCTTTGGAAGCCGGGCTGGAATATAATTTTTAAAAAAGCATTTATTTTTTAGTATTTGTGTTCGGAAAATCAGTGGTCCTCGAAGATCAAGGGTGTAAAGCGGTAGTAGGTGTTACCTTATCACTCACCTAACCTCCATGGACTGCACCTCGTCACACGACCCTGTACCCTTCACATCCAGCGGCTCCAGCTTGATGATCGGCGGTGACAGGTGTCCCACCGGCAGGGTTGTCACAGAGGGTCTAATAACCTCCACCTGGGACCCTCCTTTAGCTTTCCCCTCAGCTGTTGTCACACGCTGGCTCTGTTGTTTGCTTACCTCAGCAGTTGGATGGCTGCTCATCAAGGCACTTCCTTCACCCTTCACTGCTCCATTCATCATACCACCACCACCACCACCTCCGCCCTTCCTTTGGTTGACTTTGGCATCTGTTGCCGTCCTTGTCGGCTCTTTTTTTATTTGGTCAGCGGCTTTAACGTTTGCCCTGTGCTCATGGTTTACGTTCATATCTACCTCTCTACCCTGTTGTTTGACGGCACCATCTTTGGCCTCTTTGTTGGGTTGGCTGCAGCGCTCTTCACTGCTCTGTTTGGTTTCCGGTCTCTTGTCGGGAACACTGTGACTTGGCGTCACTTGTTGAGTGTTTTTTACTGGTAAACTCTTCTGATTGTCCATCTGTGCTGCTGCTGCTGCTTCTTTCTTCACCGGGGCGCATTCCTTCGTGTTAACCTGGACTGTGACCTGCTCTTTGACTTGAAACTCAACCTTTTTGATCGCTTGCCCGTTCACCTGAGCGTTAGTTTGAACAGTCTTTTCTTCACCTGTGGAGGATCATAAAAACACCACAGTGGGCTTCACTTCATTTTGACAGCCCTGGTAACGTCAACTGAATTTCATTTGAGTGGACCTCAGTGTGTGTCTGCTAACAGTAATCAGCTGATGATCACATATGATTCGAATTATTGACATTTGTCCAGTTGTAAAACCCAAATTAGTTGAATAAACCAGTGGTGGAAGAAGTATTTAGGCCTTTTTCTTAAAAAATAGTCTTTTACAACGAAAAGTCCTGCATTCAAAGTCTTACTTTAGTAAAAGTACAAGAGTATTAGCATTAAGATTTACTACCTACTGTATTATATTATA
>OMLP01046415.1:116450-140626 GCA_900302685.1 Spondyliosoma cantharus
TTATACTAAAGGTACTCATTATGCAGAAAGGTCCATTTACAAATAATATTTATGATACTATTATAATTAGTGTTGCATGAGGAGCTTATTTCAGTTGCTGGGTAGCTTGACCTATGATTATAAGCTGAGGGATGAGAACCAGAGGGCTAAGTGACATTTGGGGCAAAAATAAGTTACAAAATATATGAAATAGATGCTAGGACTGATTGATAATTGTAGTAAAGTTTATTTTCAAACTGTAAAACATCCTGCTTCAGTTACGTCTGTATCTTTGTATATATATATATATATATTATGTGCAAACATAGTATTATCAGTCAAAATGTTTTTACTCACCAATATCAGTATCGTCATCAATGCCAAAAATCCAGTATTGGTCAGACTCTTCAAATTAATGTTGATGTTGTTTCTAGCCTAGTAACCTATTTTGTCATACACATGAAGTTTTAGGATTAAACACTGTCATTTTTTTTTGTTTTGGCTTCTCTATAAAGTTGTTCAAATGTCACCTACACCCCTCTGGTTGTCATCCCTCGGTGTCATTCATTAGTCAATTTATATCTTATATTAATAATGTAAGCCTGCACAGTAACTTGCAACTAAAGCTATCGGACAAATGTAATGGAGGTAAAACTACGACAACAGTGGCCTCAAAAATGTAGAAAGTACCATACTAAAGTGAACTTCAGGTACCTAAAATTGTGCAAAATTAAAGTATATGAGAATCTGCTTAGTAACACTCCACCACTGGCTTTTTCTTTTTTGTTAAATTTGGCTGAAACCTTTATCCAAACCTCAAAAACCATTGAGGTTACGCTCATTTGCAATTGGTGTCCATATGCACAAAAATAAGCTAAAGCTGCTGTAAGCTAACTTCATGTCCGTTTTGCAGTTAGCGATTCCCTCCCTTCGCTGTATGACACCACATGAACGTGCAGCGGTAATCACCAGACATGGCAGCAAACCAGGAGGATCCTGCTCTCTGCACGTTCACAAGCGGACGGGACTGCCTCTTTGTGGAGTTCTCTGTCCTGATTGGATAAAGTGAGCAGGGATACCAGAACATTTCTTTTTCTCTTTTACTGCATGAGCAGGAGGAGGAGAGCCTCAGGTGATTACTAACGGAATATACTAGATACTATGTAGAGTTATAATATAGTTTGTTAACACTTAATACAAATACATCACTTACGGCAGCTTTAAAACATTTTGAAATAACAATGCTCAGTGAGAGTATTGTTCGCTCACACAGTGCAGAGCATGAATCTTCCAAGGACATTTTCAAGAGCAGCTAATTTTACAGTGGACTCCCCTGGTGCTGCTCTACGGTAAAAGGTGCCCTCTCAGCACCGAGAGGAAAGGTCTTTGGCTGCTGCTCCATATTCCAGAAAGTGTTGTATAACCCACACCAAATGATTTTCAACGTATGGCCCAAAGCGCAAGCAACATAACAATGAACGATTTTGCTTGGTCGTCTTTAACAGGACTATAACAAAAATGGCTGGAAAAATATGAAGTGTCCGTCTCCAATTAAGATGTCACACAAGCCAAAAACTCATAGAAAAGTAAATTGTTGTGGCGCATGCTCAAAATAAGCTCATAAATGAATCAGAAACCACACATGCCCTGTTTGCATTTTTACAGCTGCAAGGCATACAGAGAGGAAGGGGAGTAAGCGGGGGACGGCAAGCAAACTCAGGTATCTGCGGGACGGGAATAACACACTAACCTGGAGGTGAGACGGCCCTCGTCTCCACCTGCTCCTCCTTCTGGTTCAATGCAGAACAGAGACGATCACATCAAACGTTGATTGAGGGCAATCAGGACTCAGAACCAAAGTATCACCAACAATAGAATTTAATAAGAATAATAATAAGAACAGAAAAATCTGAGTTTTCAATAAATTAGAATTGTTAAAAAAAAAAAAAAAAAGAAGAAAAAAAAGAAAGTCTTGATCACACAATCAGCAGGTGCTTTAAAGGCAGCAGGACTACTGTACGAGAACAGAGGGCGTCTCTTACAGTACCTTCATGTCAGCTTCACCCTTCCTAGTTCTCTTCATGATCTCCTCGATCCTCTGCAGAAAATACATCAACACTTAATCAACATGTGAACTTTAACCGCACAAGCTAAAAAATTGACCAACACCTGCAGTCTCTGACCCGACCTCAGGCGTGGCAGATGCAATGTTTTATGCTTTACTGCTAATTTTGTAGTTCAGCCGGTTGAATCAGTTGCTAGCATGTTACTTAGATAATGTGGCTACTCCCAGTCTGGGGCAATGTTTGACTAATGTTGTAACACTGAGAGACAGTTCAGGAGAAACTGGGGGAACGTTAAGCCTCATTTGAAGTTACTTTTTGTGTTTGTAACGTTACTGCAATTACTGAAAATTACCGTAATATGTCTCCTTTAAAGGGACGGTTCACCCCAAAATTAAAATATACACATTTTTCGTCTTAAATGTGGTGCTATTCATCCATCTAGATAATTTTCGTAGAGATGACAGCCTTCTCTTGAATTTAATGGTACGGTATTTTCTTTCTACTAAAGAGGTGCTAGATGGTAGCTAAGAAGAGCTAACTACACTAACTAAACTGGCTAACATTGCAGCTCAGTTGAGCACGAGCCTCTTGTTCATGACTAGATACATGTTTCCTTCTGCACAGTCTGTAGGTGTAGATTGGTACATAGAAATGATTTCTGAAAAAGAGACAGCCGAGCACCATCTAGTTCCTTTATATTCGAAAGAAGGCAGACATTTCTACGGCTGATATCTCCAAAACTCTGCAAATCACACCACAACAATCTAAATGGATAAACGGCACTACAGGTAAGAGAGTCATCATGAACTGAGTGGTATTTAACAATGACCTTTTTTCTCAGTTGCCTCTCCTCCTCTTCCTGTTGCGCCTGCAGTTCTCTGTCCTGCCGCTGTCTCTCCGCGTCCTCTTGAGCCTGGACTTTAGCTTTTTCTCTCTGTTGAAATCAAGAGGAATTGTACTTGTGACCAAAAACTGGTAAGAAAACATATTTTGACATGATATGTACTATAACTATATTCACAAGACATCGCCAAAAATTTAGATCAGATACATACAGCATTAAAGCAAAAACCACTACTTAAAGTAACTCTTACCTCTTTTTCCATCTGGGCCTGTAGCTCCTTCTCCTGCTCCTCCTTCTTTTGTTGGTCTTCTTCTTGTTTCAGCCGGTGAAGCTCTTCCTCAGTTTTTGCCTTCTCCTTCACTTGTTGAGCCTTCGCCTCCTGCTGCCGCTGCTCCTGCTGTGCCAGTTGCTTCTTCCGCTGCTCTTCCTTAACTCTGATTGGCAGGCGGATACACTTATTAAACCCTGGTTGTAGACTTGAACCCCCCCCCACTGATCATTCAGTGCTATCTTGAATTCATGATTTATTCAGATAACTTACTTTTCTTCTTCTTCTTGTTTCCGTTTTTCGTCTTCCAGTTCTTTCTGAGCACGGGCCTGGCGCCGACGCTCGGCCAGCACCCTGGTCGCCTCCTCTGCATTCGTTGTGCCAGCTGCCATCTTCGCTGCGGATGTGCAGGGTTCCGATTCTGTCAAAGAAAGACTGGTGTTATATCATCCTAAAACTTAATTTAGTGTAAGGTTGTTTGTATAAAGTTCACCTTTTTTCTTGTCTCCGTCCTGAGCGTTGTTCTGAGTCTTCTTCTCTGAGGACTCCACTCTGGGAGACATGTTGTCCCTCCTGTCAGGGGACAGATTTCTTTCAGAGGAGTTGCCTCTGAGATGCTTATTAATAGTGTCGACTTTGGATGACCTGGGTTTAGTGACTTCAGTGTTGGCCACATTCTTCTCCACTTGCGAAGACAGATTTGTGATGTTGTTGTCGGTGTTCTTCTTCACTGCGGTCTCCTCTTTGGACTGTTCGCTGTGTTTTTCCACCTTCTTGTCTTCTGCTTTCCTATCGTCATTTAACAGGTTTGAACGGTGTCTTGTAGGAGAGCAATGGTACTGACGTGCATTGCTCGGAGACTGGGCGCGCATCTTGCCAGCCAGCCTGCAGACAGACACAGAGACGTTTGGCCTCGTGACAGGAAAGACATTTAAAAGCATCGCTGTTGGACAAGGTAATGGTCTCTTCCGACCTTTCAGCTCAACACCAAACAAATAATCTTACTTGGAGGTAGTCGGGGAAGCCAAGTGCCTGGTGATGCTAGCAGGGGATTCGGATCTTCTCACAGGGGATCCGCAACCGGGGGATGCGGTTCTTCTTTCTCTGCGCAGACGCTCTTTCTGTCAGTCACAGTCATTTAATATATTAGATCTTTCAGCTTGTATCCATTAATGTTTGATTCTCACAGTAATGTGCATGCGAGGTCCAACCTTGGGGGTATTGGGAGTGGACTGCGAGCCTCCCTGAAGTCCAGCTCTGTCTGTAGGGTTTAGTGATGTGCAGAAAGGTGACCTGTGTGGGCTGCAGGGTGCTGCATGATGACAAACAAGATGCTTATCAAATCAGATGATGGCAAACAGGAAGTGGCAGAGGGATATTAATACAGTAGCCGGGGGGTGGGGGGGATTGACTGGGCAGTGTGTGCTGCACCCAACTGAAGCTCACAGACTCACTCTTGCAGCCAAAGTCAGTTGGATGATACTAAAAAAACAAATGCAATGTGAGGATGTGTTGCAAATCTGAGCCACGATCTTAAATTTCAAGCATCTATGTTTCACTGAGTAACAAGATTTTAGTGGCAGAGCACATGTTGGCAATGTACATTTCTGCAAACCACAGATGTTCAAACTTCTTTATGCTACGACTTCAATTTATGTTGTCGCAACGCTGTGCTTATGATGTGGTTAGGTTTGGGCACAAAAAAACATTTGGTTAGGGTTAAGAAAAGATCACCTAAACCACCTGATTAGGTTGCATCAAGCATGGCTGGAATAATAAATATCCACCCCTACAAATGCTGAAAAACAGCGGCCTCTGGCTTCGCAGACCATAACCTACTCCTCCAGACGTGAAAGTCAGCTTATATACGTGGTCTGACATTGTGATATGGCACATCGTAGAAATGTCAGTATGGTAATATGACATGGACGAATTTTAAAGGTGCACTATGTGTTTCTGGGGAAGAAATTTTAATTAATGGAGAAAAAAAAATCCATTGACTGATATTCATGTCTTAAAAAAACTAAATTAAACAACCTGTCTGAACCTGACTGAATAAACTCAAAAAAGCAAACTGACCTTAGAGGACAACACAGTTTCATACTGTTTTACTTTGTTTATATGTGGCGGACCCTGCCACCTTTCTAGCTTCAAACAGCGTTCTGGGGACCTTGTTTTCCTCTGAGAATGGCTTGTTTATTCACAGTTATGGATCAAATAAATATTTCTGAGATTGTATTATCACCCTTTTAATATTGTACATTTTAATTTCAGAGTTGGAATTTCTTTTACAAAGACAACATAGTGCCCCTTTACCGTATCAGTGGCTGGGCTGGTTTTAACAGCTCAAATCTAGAAGATGTGTCTCAGTATCACATGTTTTTCATCGTTGACACTAAAGTGGACGAGAAACTTTGTCCAGATCAACTCCCAGTCAGCACTTCTGTCCTATTGCACTTTTTGAAATTGCCAAGCAAACACGGAGGGACACATTTGTGCCAGAAAGAGGCCATTGATTTCCCAGTATTAGATTAGGTCGGACCGGCTGAGGGATATTGAACTCATCATTGTCTTTCAACTGCCAGCACGACTGGTTCAGCCAGCAGTCAGACATAATGGGGTGTGCTGGTGCCACTCTTAGTCATTATTAGTAATGAGTCTGTGCGCTACTACTTCGGTGTGATGCATGCACACACATGCCCGCGTGGTGGCTTGTAATCTTCAAACCCAGCTCCCAACGTCGGTGTCCTTGCCACACCCAAAACAAATGACAGCAAATGAAAACACACACAGACCTTCAGCAAACTCACGACCACAAAAGCAAGGACCCTGAACATGGATCAACAACTAGAACGCTAAGGGCAATCTTCTTCCGGTCCGTCTGTCACAGTCACTAAAGAGTAATCTCTGCAGAGTTCAGCCCTCCCAGTGGGATGCCTGTATCTGTGTCTATTTTAGTGCACATATTTCTATTCTAGGTCATGTGCGATTAATCTCTCCGAAACCGTCTGCTCCAGGGAGTCAGCACCACTTAGCTGCTTTCATTTTGAAACCCCCCTATTCCAGGTTGTCAAAACTGAAACGAAACGTCGACAAACTGAGAATAATACCCCCGGTGTTTGAGATCGCTGAGAAGAAGATATGATCCAGAGTCCTTCGGCCTGTTCGTAATCAACAGGGGTTACTAATCCGGGAAACTAATCCAGCGGTTGACTTCGAGGGAATTTTGAAACAGAAGTGTATGTACGTGTTTGCTGAAGCACAAACCACATGGTAATACAGGGCTGAAGGTGATGAATTAAAGGAAATCCAATTTTATCCACTCAAGTGTGTCTACAGGTCTTGGGGAGTACTACTGCGGACTTTTGGGGCTTGTAATCTCATAAATTGCCTCCAGTTGTTTCATTCAGTGGCTAGGCCAGGTTTTGAAAAGGAAGAAGGATGCGTGAAATATAAAAGCTGTTATCTCTTTGCTTTTTAACAGTCAGACAGTGTCATTGGAGCTCAATGCTAGAAAAGTAGACTGCTTTTCAAAAGCTGGCGTCTACATTACCCTCAATGCAATGCAGCCAATGAGTGACATCGCCGGACGCAATTTTGGCTCTGGCTTTAAACACACTTTAAAGGTCCCATATTATGCCCATTTTCAGGTTCATATTTGTATTTAAGGTGTCTGCTAGCTGAGTTAAGACATTATTTTTGTTCATACTGTACACTGCTGCACCTTGTCTATTCACCCTCTGTCTGAACGCTTCTTATTAGCTCCTGTCTCTTCACATTCTTCCTGTCCTATATTCCCTGCGTGGTGGAGAATTAAAGAGGTTAAAGTCCCTCCAGGACGACAGGAAGATGGAAACGTTTCAGCTTAATTCTGCCTGAAAATCAGGTTAGATCACGATAAGACCAGTACTTTTGGATAAATCTTTGGCTATATGTCAGTGCAAGCTCCTGCACTGATAACTTCTGCCTGTTAAGTCACATCCCCGGAGCCTCGGCAGCGTTGTCTTTAGCGATGACAACTTAAAGAATAAAGCCAGTGCAGCGGAGCACAAACACTGCAAACATAAAGTACAATTTATCATTAAAAGTTCAGCAACAGAGCAGCGTAACGTGCATGCATCAGAGGAAGAAGACGTCATTTGCCTTTGGTTTAAGTCTCAGCCCGCACAAAGTCAAACAAGCACAGACACGGTAACATGTGGATGAACATGAGGGGAGATACATTTGGGAGGGCAAGGGAGGGAAGGGGGGGGGGGGCTTAACTTTACCAGATTCGCTGACAGCAGGAAGGGGGGAGGCAATGCCATGGGAAAAGGCGGAGGCAGCAGAGAAAGGGAGTGGGGCATTCTCACTGTCACCTAAAGGCAGCGGGCGGAGCAGAGTAGAGTAGAGCAGAGGTGAGCAGTCAGAGCGTTATGAACAGTTTATCTGAGCAATTCCTCATCCACCTGTAGAGACCTGGATGGGAGTTAACAAACCAGCAGGGGTGTCGTGATGTCCCGTAAACTAAATTGTCCTGTATTTCGCCCGATTTGAAGCTTTGTGCATAGATTTTGAAGATTTCAGGCTGTGGTCATTTTTTTTTATTTCAATCCACTTCAGAGGTTTGAAAGGTTGTCGTTCAGAGCTGCAGAGACACCAGTGCAGATGTGTAACTCCATCCTGTCTCTGCGGGAAACCAGGAACACATTTCCGCTCATGCGTACTTTCAGCAGCCAGGCTGTCGGCAATGATCGGGCCAAGAGAAGGCTCTCTAACACACGCACACACACACGCGCGCACACACATCTATAGCATACATACAAACTTGGGCTGGGCTATATATCATAAAGATATTGTAATCGTGATATGAGACTATGTATCGTGCTAGATTTTGGATATAGTTATAGTATAATATGACATAAGTTTTGTCTTTTACTGGTCTCCTCATTTGTGTATGTTAGCGGACTAAACGCTAATGTTAGCTATTGTTGCTATATGGACAATAAAAAGAGATTAATACATGTAAAATGCGAGAAAATTGTTACATGGAACCTTTAAGACCTAAAAGAATATTTTTTTGGGGCACCTGACTTTCCTTTTTCGGTCAAATCACAACATCATTACAGAAAACACAACATTTCAAGTAGTGTTTTCTAAAAATGTGCTTGTTGTTTTGACCTTCAGGGCCACCGTAGATATTTAATTTACTGACCAACTAATTTCAGAGAGCAAATGGAAAGCAAATGAAATCGAGGGTCGAAGAACAGAGGATCTCGTTGACTGTACAGATTGTAAAGCCCATTGAGGCGATGTGATTGCAATTTTGGGCTATATAGATAAAATTTGATTTTGATTTGATCATAGCAGAGGACACTGAAGGAAAACTGACTCTTTTCAGAGAAATTAATTATTTGTTGAACATGAAAAACAAAAGTAGCAGGGTCACAACCGTTGCCCATTGGCTAAGAGGTAGAAACTGTGGGCTTCCTTGACCTGGTTCATGATGATGTAACACATTCACTACGAAGCCCCTGAATGCCCGAACAGGACATGTTTGATACCACTGAAAAAAAGGTGAAAAAACATCTGCTCTTTAGTAAAGCATATGGTTCAAAAGTTATTAAATATTTTAGAACAATAGCTAAGGTCTTTAAGGATTATACAAAGGCTGTATTATAGTCAAGTGATGTACATACTTACATGAACATTTAAAAATAACTATATATTTAGTGTGTATTGTGATATAGCCTAAAAGTATTACGATATTATGTTAAGCCCATATTGCCCGGCCCTAATTCACACACACACACTGTGTCATGGTGTCTCACAGAAATACAGCAAAATGCATTCCCTCTTAAAAGCAAAACTTCTATATCAGATCATTCACATTGATCACCCATGCCCTTTGTATCAACATCATTGGGCTCTATTTGTGACCGTACACTCAGTCCCTACCTGCTCCTGGGTGGCAGCCTCTGCTCCAGCGTTTGGTCCTCTGCTCCAGCTGAAGGCTTCGCTCCAGAGAGCGTTTCATCAGGGCCTCCAGACGCTCCTGAACACAACACAGTGGAGATGATCACAATTTGATCGCTGTCGCCTCTCCTATTGTATTTACTTCTTTATTCAATTTTATACACTACCAGCGATAAGTCACAAGGAAGATTTTTTAAGTTTCTTTCAAATGCACAACCATAAATTGGATAAAGTTTAGTGCATCCTTGATATAGATGTTCTGTTAACTCAGCTGACCCTCTCCTCCTCGAGCTGCTGCCTCCTCTTCTCCTCCACCGCGACTCTGCGGAGCTCCTCTTTCTGCCTCTGCTCCTCCAGTCGCCTCCAGCGCTCCTCCACTGTGCGTTCGTACTGCAGCCGAGCTCTGCGCTCCTTCTCCCTGATCAGCTGCTCCCTGGCCGCTGCAGGAGACAAGATCAATGTATTTTTGGCTTTGGGATTGGGCAAAATCTTTTGTCTTGTGAAATCTACCATTATATTTTCAACTTCATTGTGTTGGCTGTGACTTTGACTGTCATGAAGATAGAAATCCTTGTCATCACGAGGCAACTGCAGGCGGCGCATGATTAACTGTGAGTGGGGGACCTACTTTTGCGGATTATTCTCTGTGACTGTCACATTCTCTGAAGTGACTTAGCTCATCACATCAAACAACCCAGTGAACTCGGGATAAATCTTCCACCGGCTAGCAAACCGCTTCCACAACCAATTAAACTGTGGGAGAGGAAAATGCCAAGACGAAAAAAAACTTTGCAGGGGGAACTGCACTGAAAAATAGCAACGTCATTACAGAGCCTGTCAGTTCCCTAAAATCAGCCTCTTTATTTGCCAAAAAATAAATAAAAAAACAGAACATCACCTACCCAGGCTTCTCTCCCTCTCCTCGCGCCTCTCTTTGGCCAATCGCATCCTGTCGTCCGTCTTCATATAACCATCAACAACTGAAAGATGAATTGGGACATCAGAGAACAGAAGAAAAAGGGCAGTGGTACTGCAGACAAATTAAAAGAGAGAGGACAAAAGGCCATTCAACAGAGGCAAACATCTGGACTTACTTTGTTTACCTGCATGGTTGTTGCTGATGTGAGCCGCCAAGTGCGACGGGGAAGCGTGTCCATTAATGTGTGGCTTCTTCTCTGCGCTGGATGGAGCTGGGATCATCATGACGGAAGGAGAGAGAGAGAGCACACGCAGCTTAGTGTAAAGAGGAATGACATCAGCGGCACAGCGCTGACCTGCAGTGCTGCTTTGTCACCAGCAGAGGGAGACGCTGTGCGGGGCGGCTCTGTGTTAAATGCATTGTGTTGCAAAAACACCAAGTAGCCCCACAGCCAAGGGCAAACTGCAGCAATATGCTGCATGAGAGGGGAGGAAGCTGCCCTTGATGTGACAGTCGCGCCACACATGCTGAATGCCTCTTTTGGTTATTGTTGCTGAGCTGGTGTCGCTGCTGTAATCAGCTCCTGACGACGGAGCAGCCTCTCAAACACATTTCTGGACGTGCACAGGCCTACAGAGTCGTATCATGAACTGTATAATGTTTCTCTAGTAATTGTGCGTTAATCCACATCATTGTGAAACTGAAACTGTCCTCCAGACAAAACCCCTTGGAAGCAGAAAGCGTTAATTAGCCGGAGAGGATCACTCACTTGTTCTTCCAGTCCGAGCCGGAGAGCTGTGGCCGTTTGTCGGAGATCTCTTCTCAGGAAGCAGGGTGATGGATGGCGGTGCCATCTTTTCACCTAATCAAAGAAAAACAATAGACAGAGTTTGATGTTTAAACAGGAAGCTCATATTTCCACAACATCACAAATCACAATGGTTGTAAATGGTGTTGCTTGTCATTATATACTAAAAGTCGAACGGAACTGAGTAGAGTGCATACCTCCGCTAAGGGCCAACAGTTCTCTTTAACTCAATCAAGACTATTATAATATCGAATAGAACACATTTAAATCTGCATCAGATTGTACTTTTACTAAGTAAAAAAAAAGAAATTCCTTGGTTCGTCCCTTTATCCAGAACCGCATCAAAAGTCAATGGGGTCTATTCTGGGCCTGGACCCATCCTCTGTCCAAGTTTCATGTAAATCCATTAAGCAGTTTTTGTTTAATCCTGGTAACAAACCAACACACCAACCAACAAAACAGTCACAGGTGAAAACATAACCTCCTTGGCAGAGATAAAAAATCATATTGCCGTAATTTTGACCAAGATTATGATTGTTTATTGATTCACAATTACTGGAGATTATGGGAGAAAGAAAACAAACTTGACCAAACAAACAGGTTTTCACCTGGAGAACAAGATTTATTAGGCAAGGATGTAGCACTACAGTGCTTTATTATTGAGGCTGCTTTGTCACACATTTTACTTTAATCAAAAAACTTGTAGCTTCTGCTCAGGAACAAACGTCACATGTTAACTTATAAAGTGTATTAAGTGACGAACAGACACTCAAATTGGAGTAAATACTTAAAATATGACACCATTTTTCAATTTATATTCCACTATGAAGCAGGTATAGTTGAACATGTCTTTTATCAGTATTATAGTTGAAATGAACAAACTAAATAAACGCTGATCAGACAAATCTACTTTATAATAATGAAGAGCTGATAACAGTAGCTACAATCTAAATCTCGACACAGTGGGAGAATATTTATCGAATGTGCCTCTATAAAAAAAAAAAAAAAAAAAAAGAGTTTAATCCCACAAATTCATCCAATCAATACGTGCACTGTACAGTAAGCGGAACTGCCGACATAGTCAGCCGCTTCACTTGATCAAGGGAATTACTCTCTTTTCACTCAGGGCTTTTATTGTTTCACTGAGACCTGGCAGACAACACTGAGTCTGATCATAAATGTGGTCGGACAGGAGAGCTGAGCCTTACTCACTGACCTGGATTTTTTTACCCTCAACTGACTTAACTTAACATTTCACTGTGCACATTCATCATTTAGCATCACAACGTTGTATTGATTTCTTCAGTGGTCAGACGGGTTAGTCCACCTCTTATGACCTGGGATGTATTTACTATAGCTTTTGTGGTTTTGAGGGGACTAACGCTCGTTACTCTGTGTTATTTCTATATCCTGCAGAGCTGTCCAGGTATTGTTCTTCAACACAAAGCCTGTAATTGTAAAAATACAAGCTGAAGAAGCCACATTTTTGTGTGTAAGATTGTTCCACACAGCTGAAAGCAAAATTAAGACGTACTTGTTGGTCTAGTGTCAGACTGGAAACTAATTATTATTTTCATTTTTGATGAATCTGACGATTATTTTCAAGTTAAGCCAATGAAGTGTTCTATAAAATGTAGCAAAAGTGAAAAAATGATCACCCTAATTTCCTGATTGACATATTCAAGTTAGTCATTCTGTCTGAAACCCAGAGACTGTTCGTTTACGAACAAGTGGCGAAGAAAAGCAGCAAATCTTTACATTTAAGAAGCTGAAACCTGGGAAGCGTGAAAAAGAGTATTTAAAAAAACAGACACTCATCAAACATACGATGGAGAAACTAAAAAGCCTTTGTCATAGCAACTAAAGACATAATAATAATCTATTGATATCATAATGTAGACGCTATAATAAAAGCTCTTTAATATTTTCTTCCTTGTTTTGGTAGTTTGGAGAGCCTGGATCACCTCAGCTTTTATATCCAGCTGCTTGACGACAATTAACCAAATTATCAGAATGTTTTTTGTTTTTTTTCTCTCAGCCCTGTAGTTGATTAATCAGCACATTTTTTTTCAGCACTTTCAAAAAAAAGAAAAAAAGAACAAAAAAAAAAGGAGGTTTCAAACTTTCAGTCTTCCTCACATCTCCAGTCACCTTGCATCATTTTCCAGTGGTCCACTTTCTCAGTGGAGCAGTGACAGGTCTTTTTTTTTTCTCTTTCCTGGACTTACAGCTCTATTCAATGTGATTATTGATCCGCAGGGGAGGCTTCCAATACAATAAGGTCAGAGTCATCCCACAACGATTGGATTCTCCAGCCTCCCTCTCTCCACCCGTCTGAACCCTTTTAAACCCGACTGAGTGGCGTCATCTCCAAAAAAAAAAAAAGAAAATTCTGACCCTCACCGCCTCTGTAATGCTGATTTCCCCTCGTGAGAAGGGGGCTACCCAAAGTGAAACGTCCCTCCGTGCCGCTCGCGGTGCACCTGACGGACCTGCGGCAAGTGAGAACCGGCAGCGCTTGGCGGATAAACAAAGCGGTGACGACCGGCAGCCTGCACAAAACAGCGCTGCGAATGTCAGTTGCGTCATTCGCGAGTCTGCTTCAAATGACGGCGCAAAAAAAAACAAAAAAAACCCACAAACAATCAACCCCGAGCTTACCTGGTATTGTCGCGCCCGATGATGTGACTGTTTTCGCCATGGCAGCTGTTTAAAGAGTGGTGAGGGAGAAGACAAAAAAAAAAAAAACACCCAAACGCAGCTGTGGACGCGCGGTCAACCCAAAACAGTCCGCAGTGTTTGCCGACGCAGCGCAGGTTCTCCCCCTCCACAGCAGCCGCGAGGAGGAGAAGAAGAAGAAGAACAAGAAGGAGGAGGAGGAGGAGAAACGCAGCCACAGCGGACAACGAACACAACAGGACAACATTCAACCCGAGAGAGACTGAAGGTCGTTGTGAGGGCTGGAGACGAGAGACGGGAGAGAGTTGTGTGGATGGAGGAGAGAGATGCCGGGATGATGATGAGGAGGAGGATGATGCGCACACAGGCGGGTTCCTGTACTATCGATCGGCCACACCGTGCGTCGCAGCGTAAAGCCCGCCCCTGAGTCCTCCTTCTATGAGCGCATCACCGACGGATGGAGGAGATTTCCTCCGTGCAACCCTGCGAGACCGGGTCCACGCCACGTTTTAGCTGACTTTGATGATGGTTTGGGATGCAATGAACACAATGTTCGCAACAACTGAGGTGGATGGATGGGGGGAGGCACAAAATGGCTCCGTACAGATGTGGTTTAATCAAAGTCTGCAGAAGGTCCCAACTGATGTGAAAAGACTTATTCACACCCCGAAGTTGTAGTTTTGTAGAAACTCAATATAAATGGTAATAATACAAACTCAGAAATATTTATTTATAGCAAGCTGTTCTCAGAGGAAAATAAGGTCCCCATGAAGCTAGAGAGGTGGCAGGGTCCGCCACATATAAACAAGGTAAAACAGTATGAAACTGTGATGTCCTGTCAGTTTATTCAGTCATGAAAACAAAGAGAGGTGGTTTATTTAGTTTGTTTAGGCAAATGAAGATCTTTCTCTTCAGAGCTCATTGAAGCTGAACTTCTTTAAGCTGCGGTGAACGAGGCTCAGCAGTGCATCAAGGGCGTAAAGAGCATCTTTTCAAATCAATGTGGGACCTTAAGTGCTTTTGGACACTTGGATTACACCCGGACAAGCTGTAGGGAGACATTTTATGATAAATTATATATTTAGATTTTTATTTTTTTTTATGTTTTGGAACAAGTCCCCATTTATTTCAGTTGTTCAGGAGAATGCCGCAAAATGTTTTGTCGACTACAAAACGTCACCCAACTTTCCATCAACACAAGTAGATAATGTCCAAAATGTCATTCTACAGTGAACCTGTCCCTTTAATGTGACAGATAACAGTTTCCTAACATATACTGTATACAATACAATTCTATACAAGAGGTCAACCATGGATAACATCACGTTCAGAGGCTTACATTGTTCAGCTTTCAACAGTTTGCTCAACATAACATCAAAAATCCAGTTGCTAGTTGGCATTTTCTGTGGTGTTGTTTTTTATATGGGAGATCCATGAATAGAAAAAAAAAAAAGTCATAGCTATCAGTTGTTGCTTCCCTCTCTGCGTAACATTTTTAAGGTCACACATATTTCCAGCATTTTGGATTGTATCTGGCCATGGTAAAAGCCTTGAAAGCCTGGATGAGGGCCTGAGATAACAAAAAAGAGCTGTGAGGCCTGATATTCATTCTTCCAACTCTGTGCACTGAGTGACTCTCACATCGTCTCCAAGTGCACATCTAGCAAAGTGCATACTGCAGACTGCAGCAGCTTTGTTCTGCCTGCAGTCCCAAAGACCTACTTGTACGCGCGTGTTGAAACGGTTCCAACCTGTGGTTTCCTTGTGGGTCAGATATTAAATGTATTCGGTACGTAGCAGGCATATAAACTTGAGATGTATCCTTGAAACTAATTTTACAAACAGCCCTAAAAAAAAGATGGCACCTCAGTGTTAGGCAATTAAGCAGGTAGGATTTCAAGGCCTGTATTGTTTCTCAAATTCCTAATCAGGTCACAGAATCTAATGGGTCCCAGAATATAGTGTTACAACCTGGCATATAGTTTTAGCAGGAGTTTCACGGTAGGTTAACACAAATGTTCATGTTGGGGTCCCAGAGACATGGGGCCCTCTTTAACAGCTCCAAAAACATACTCTAATCTACTGACTATTTCATCATGTCAGTGTTTCATGACTCTTCCTAATATTGTGACACTTATAGACCCCAGCGGTGAAGCATGACTCCATCCGTGATTGGTGTTGACAGTATATATCTTTATAACAGTCTGTCTCTAGTCGGGGTTTAATAGGGAGTTAGACCTGTGTGGGAGCTGACTGAACCCAAATATAAGTTAAGTCCCCATGAAGGAAAACATAGGCTACTGTGTCAGCAAGCAAAAATAATATTTGTTCATGCATTGCCCATTTAACATATCAGGCATTTTATCAAGGAAGGGTTTCCATTTCAATACTGCCCTACAATTAGGTAATACAAATGAGAAGCTATCCTTATTATTAAGCATGAGTTATTCTCTCCTTCATGTGTTGTCACTTACAGACCAGAGAAGAAGTGGTGGCAGCAGCGTGGCTTGCTGCCGTAATTGGAGCCAGAGAAGAAGAAGAGCGAGCGGAGCCGGAAGGACAGCGGCTGACAGAAGGACGGAGCCGTGCGTTGCTGGGACTGAAGTGAGCTAGCTCAGGAAAGATGCTGTCCAATATCTCTAATGTGGTGAGAGCTGGCGCCCAGAGAAATGTAAGTACTGTATACAAGATAATCTTCAAACTATGGGTGATTTTAGCCAAACACTGCATTACAGTCTCCCTCTAAAAACTCAAATGTTAACCCAAAACAAGACTGTCATCGCTGTTCTGACCTTGTAAGGCCGAATGGTAGCTTGTTTGGCTAACAGCTAAAGTCTGCACAGAAATCTTAACTCTTTATGACAGCGCCAGTGTTGTTGTCAGTGAATGTACAGTCCTGTAAAATGATGTAAAACTTGACTTAGTTTCAGATTAGTCCTACATTTTAATTCAGAGGCTGTGTTTTCACAGCTGTTTTATTAAAGTTGACAGCTAGCCTTAGTCACTTAAAAACTAGTTAGCTTTAAAATTGCCTATTATATTGTCATTTATACCACAGTCACCTCTTCATTTGAAGATTTTTTCCAAAATTTGTGATACCTGTAGTTTATTTTGATTGCTATCTCCTACATGAATCAATAAGTTGCACTAACTTAAGGCACTTTTTTAAAAACAATGGCAATTCAGATTGTTAAAACACTATCTGGGATGTCTCTGAGGACTTCCTGAGCTGTCCTAACAAACTGTATAATAGTTAAATAAGTTATATTTTTATTATTTAATATACTGAAGAAGTTTGCTTTCCCCCCCTCCAATATCTGTCCATCTACTGTGTCAGATGTTGCCAAACAATTTGTCTCACCAAACAGTAACATATTTTATAACTACGCTTTTGGTATGAACCAAATCGAGTATCTAAAACCGTTAAGCACTGAAAGCTGCCATCAAATGTGGGATTAGATGTGTAATCTCGGTACACTTTTTTCATTTCTGGTTTAAATCAATATTCTGACAATTATAGGCTACTTTCATTTAGACAAAGTTTAGCACAGCTGCTTGCATTTAGAAAAAACATCTGGTTAGATTTTTTTTAATGGAAAAAGGGGTTTTGTAGAAAAACGTGTATATTTTTTTTAAAGCAAGGAAAAGGCATATTGTTTAATATTGTTAGGGGAACTAAGGTTCTAGTATTAGATTTCAAACCTTAGCAGATTTGTAAGCCTCTCTATCCATCTTTTTTATTAACTTTCCTTCTCTTCCGCTGCAGGGAGCTGCACTGGTCATGTCAGCACGCTCATATTCTGACTTCACTACCCAGGCTTCCTTTGAAATAAAGGTGAGCTTCAAACACTTTTTGGTTGTATTTTCTGCTAAACTGATCGATTCACAGTTTGTTAAGTATTATGGGTATTTTTTTTTTTCCCCTCTAGAAATGTGACATCCACAAGCTGGATGAGGCACCGGCCACTGAGGTGGTGATGACTCGTGATGAGGGTCTGCAGTACTACCGCACCATGCAGACCATGAGGCGTATGGAGCTGAAGGCCGATCAGCTGTACAAGCAGAAGATCATCAGAGGATTCTGCCACTTGTATGACGGCCAGGTTGAGTGCGCTATAATGTTTCCTTAACTATACGGTGAAAACATTTGAGACAACTTCAACACCTCAAAACAACCACAACCACTTTGGAAAAACAACCGCATATCATTCATTACTTTGAAACTGATGATAATTATATAAAAAAGATAAACTGACGTTTTCAAAATATCAATAAAAATTTTTTAATTTGAACATTTCTTTTCCAACCTATCCCCCTTTTGCTGTGTGAATAATTAACAGTCTTTTAGAACACGTTCACATAGACATCGGCTCAAGCTGTTTGTTTTCTCCTTGTAGGAGGCCTGTGCGGTTGGTATTGAAGCAGCAATTAATTTGACAGACCACTTGATCACTGCGTACCGCGCCCACGGCTACACCTTAACAAGAGGAGGGACCGTGAGGGAGATCATGGCTGAGCTCACCGGTGAGTCTTCGGTGCCGACACAATTTTCAGACACTAGATCGTTTTGCAGCTCAAATCATGATTGCTTTCAAGATGCTCACTGTTTTTATTTGACCTCAGCGTTCACATGTTTTCCTTTTTAATTTACAGGCAGAAGAGGAGGTATCGCTAAGGGCAAAGGAGGCTCTATGCACATGTACTGTAAAAACTTCTATGGAGGAAACGGGATTGTTGGAGCTCAGGTACATCACTGGAGTCTAACAGGCTGTTTTAAAGCCAAATTATCATCTGTCCTGTTTCTTTTTGCCACATTCTCTCTGCATTTATCTTTAGCTGTTTTTATAAATGGGTGATAATGTCATTTTTGACTGTACCAATTCACATGATGTGGCTGTAGCGTAAATCTGCGTGTTCTACCTGTATGCTGTATTTTATGTGATTGTAGTAGCTAACTGCAGGATTAACTAGTGAGTCTGGTTTGATAGTGTTTACTGATATAGTGGAATAGTGGGAGGAGACATGGGTCATAAACAGGCTTATCTATGCCTTCATATTGCATCAGGGCCTGACTCCAGTTATGCCAGAAATACTGTGGCAAGGAACACTGAATAACAAAACCCAGCTTCCAGAAATTCTTAATATCACCGTTGTTATCCAGCCAGACTAATGACATTATGTTAATGCAAAACCAATTTGAAAAGAAGGTGCAGTGAACTGAAGCAGGGGAGGCAGAGAGACAATTATTTGCTACGGCGAGTTAGAAAATTGGGCTGGACTAATCTGTAATCAGCATCAGATCTGTGTTTCATGAAATGGCTTCTTGTGACGTTGTTTAAATGAGCATCTCATACATTACGATTTGATATAATGTGACCCCAAACATTTCTGAATTCTTCTCAGGTTCCCCTGGGTGCTGGTGTGGCTTTGGCCTGCAAGTATTTCGGCAACAATGAGCTGTGCGTCAGTCTGTACGGTGACGGCGCTGCCAACCAGGTATGGCACCGAAACGACTGCAGTTTTGATCTAGCTTTGTTTAATTACTAAGATGGGATCAATTGCAGCTATGTTTAAAAGGAGGAGACAGTCTTTTGTCAATGATGAAGGTTTAAAACTACTGATGTACTTCATTAACATCCAGTCATCGGGGTTGTAGGACATGGAGCCCTTCTAAGCACCTTTTAACTGCATATCTGGCCACCATGCCGCTCATACATTTATCATTTCTTGATTTTTAAAAGTGTAAATAACGTATGGTGGTAGTGCCGTGTGTGCCCTCATGTGTACCTGTAAACATGAAGACAGTGGACTAGAACTTAACTGATCAATACATTACATTGAGCTTAAGTTGGATGGAAGTCGGTATGAATCTTCAACAATGAATCAGAGCTGCGACTGAGCCTATAGATATCCAGATAACTGATCTTTGTGTCCTTTCTGTGTTTCACAGGGTCAGATCTTTGAAACCTACAATATGGCAGCTCTTTGGAAGCTGCCCGCCATCTTCATCTGTGAGAACAACAGGTACGGCATGGGCACATCAGTGGAGCGAGCTGCAGCCAGCACAGACTACTACAAGAGAGGAGACTTCATACCTGGTCTCAGGGTACTGCTCTCGCTCATATCCTTCAACCTTTCTGAATAGGATAGAATTCATATATGTAATGTATATGTACTGTATGTTTGTACAGCTAAGTGTCACGTTACGATACTTGGGATATTGTGTCTGTGTCTAGGTGGATGGGATGGATATTCTGTGTGTTCGGGAAGCGACCAGGTTTGCGGCTGATCACTGCCGATCTGGCAAGGTGGGGCAAAAACATGCAACTATCTAAACAGACAGTGTGGCTGTCATTTTCTCAGCTAAACTACGTTTGTCCTACATTTCACAAGGGTCCCATTCTCATGGAGCTTCAGACCTACCGCTATCACGGACACAGCATGAGTGATCCTGGTGTCAGGTAAGTGATCAGCTCAGAACCTTTTTTATATTTTAATAGGTTAAAATGTAAGTGATGTAACTTTATTTCTTAAAGCATTATTGGTAATCATTTGATTGATTTATTAATGATATCTCATATCTATCCTCACTGTGCTGCTGCCCCTTGCTTCTGCCACCGCCCCACAGTAGTGTTCGTAGTGGCCTTGCATTGCCCTAACTACAGCCTAGGGATGGACTGAACACCGACACTAATATGGCTATTTGCTGTAGCAGAAAAATGCCTCGCTTAAATAATACAGGAGGAATCTCCAGATGATAAATGTAAACAGACTGCAAATCCTAGCAAATTGACTATTTTGCTCTGTTGATTGGTTTTGTACAAATCAATTCTCTTCCTTTTGATAATGATGTGGTGCTGCTGATCAGTACATTTAATACATAAGTTGCTAGTAGCTCTTGGATTTGATTTCAGCTCTAAAAGATGATTGTATTAGTGCATCCCTACAACATTCCCTGCACCGATCTGTCCCCTTTCAGCTACCGCACACGTGAGGAGATCCAGGAGGTCCGCGGTAAGAGTGACCCCATCTCGCTGCTGAAGGACCGCATGCTCAGCAACAACATGGCCAGCGTGGAGGAGCTCAAGGTATTTTCAGTTTAGATTTTGAAATCTTATCTTTCAAGAGATTCTGTTATTTGCATAATTTCGAAAAAAATGCATTCAGAAGACAAACATGAATTAAACATTATTGTGACGATGGCTCCCTCAATTAAACATTTGGGTATCTGGATTAAAACCAGACATTGCATAACTAAACTGCTAACAACGTAAACATGCAAAACATCTAAATGTAATGCATGTAGAAACAAAGGTAATTCACAGAAAAAAATCAGGATTATGAGGTGAGGGGAAAGAGATGCAAATTTAGATTTGTGTTTAGGACAATGCACAAATAATTACTTAACTGGTTGGGTGAGGGTTAGCAGTCCTCTTTTGAGGTTTGGGATGTTTGTTTAAGAGTTTACACACCAAACTATTGTGTTTTGTTGAAACACGAGAGAGACCCCATATCACTGGTTTTAACTTCTATCTCATCACAGCACAAATGCTGTAGGGTCTCTGGCCTCAGGCGAACACAGAGGGGACTGTCTGTGTTGATGTTTAAATGGAAAAAATAGTAAGACACATTGTCTGCTACATGTAATGTGCTTTTGCTGTCTGTAAAAGGCACCTCAGTGCTCAAGATATTCCTTAGCAAAAGAAATGTCTTATTCTTATACATAGAAATTATAAAAGGTTTATTTATTTTCTCTTATTGAACAGTGCATCCGTATAACCAAATTTCCTTTGTTGTGCAGATGTAAATGTCCGGTCAGACAGCAGATTACTACAATTTTCTGTCTCTGCTGTCTTGTGTCTGTAGGAGATCGATGTGTCGGTGAGGAAGGAGATTGAAGATGCTGCTCAGTTTGCCACCACAGATCCTGAACCCCCACTGGAGGACCTGTGCAACCACATCTTCTACAACAACCCACCTCTGGAGGTGCGCGGCACAAACCCGTGGACTAAGCTCAAGTCTCTCAGCTAAAGCCCTGTTATATATAAACTCCCATACAACTATATATACAACTCCCACCTGCCGCCCACACACACGCACCATATAACATACTACAAACTGTGCCTCAGACCCTGAACCATCAACAAGTAAATTAATGTCAGTGCTGTACATTTGAACAGCAGGGACCATATTCACAAAGATGTTCTGAGAATAAAACTAACAAAGATTGACATGAACACTAATAGATTCAGTTTATCCCTATATAGTCCCTCTTTAAATTTCTACTGTTGGTGTCAGTCAACAGGGGTTTTCATACACTTTTGTACCGAAGCTTTAGCTTCCATGGGCTTGAAAGTTATCAGTGCAATACAAAAATTATCAAAATAAAAACCTTACTAAGGGAAATAAAATTAGAAATTAGATGAACACAGCAGTAAGGATGATAATTAAATGGATTATTTATTTATTTATATTTCCCTGTCGAGTTATTAAACCGTTGGTCAACTCAACACATTGTAGAACTTTATTTTTAGTTATTCAAAAAAAAATGTTTGACTTTGGTGTTATTTCAAGTCTTTAACTCATGTATTAAGTGCATGCACCAAAAGACATAAATTAAACAGTTTTTTTTTTATTTTTTTGAAAGGGCTTTATTTAAAGCACTTTGCATTTTTTGTCTCGAAAGGTTTTGTAAATCTGGTCCCAAGTGAATATATTTAAGATTCTGAATTGCTTGTTTGATGATCATCTCTGGTCACTTTTGAGGTGCGAATAATTAAGTGTCCATTCATCACTGTTCATCTCATAAAGAGACTGTCTAATCTGTAAAAAAAACAAAACAAAAAGACTTTGTACTCTTTACACTGACGTGTACATGATAAACCATTCTGTTTGAGTTAACTAGTTCTTGTCTTTTTTATTATATTTTTTTTCTTTATTTAACCCCTTGTTACAAAGTCCCCATATAAGGCAGCAGGGTTAAAACTGTCAACATTCTCAATATGTCTCAATAATGATATGTAAGAGAGAGTAAAGAATATCAAGGGAAAGGTTGCAGGTATTTTAATTTATCTTGCCAAACCACACACACACACATGTGCCTGGCAGATCTTGTGTTGTTTTGTGGATGAATGTGTCCTTCCATGCTGGCGTCACACTCCAAGCTGAGCAGGTGATTCTTTGCCTCTAACAGTCAGAGGTTTGAAGGAGTGTGTTTATATTCATATGGTTATTTTGCAGGTACTCAGGTGCTCTGGTGCTTTTTGAGTTTTCACAAACTATTCATCCTTATACATTTGGAGAAGCTCTTGTTCATTTTCTGATGTGTGAAGCGATGTAGATGTCCTAAGTATCGACTAAACTGAACCATCCATGGTGAATGTAAACATAATGACTTTTTAGTCTTGATGAGTTCATCAGCTCTGCTTCAATATTTTCATGACGTCAGGTTTAGTATTGTCGGTTCAGCTGGGAGAGCATCGGTAGCTTTATGTGCCACTCGTACGGTTTGTTTCGCTCACAGGGTTGCACGCCAGCAGTGGTACATCATTTGCTCAAATGTACAGAGATACATAGACGTTTTGGATTTGTAACAAAGCATTGAATGGGTATGAGAAGGGAATGGTCTTTCTCTGTAATGTGATAATTATTTAGTCAAATAAGAAGACAGACCGAAATACAAATCTCAGCCTCTGTCTTGATACGACTGAGAAGGCCTACAGAGGACTTGTTGTAGTAAACTGTTACATTGAGGGTGGCAGACGATGAAAAGGAAACGTTCCATGGAAACAATGGTTAAATGTGTGCGTGCATTGTAATAAAAATACTGTAAAGTAGTGCGTCTGTGTACTCCTCTTTCTTACAACACAGGGTTCGTTCTTCTCGCCTCGCTGCAAAATCAGCTCCTACACATGTTCAGTGACTGATATTGTTCAAATGTTAATATGGTACCTATGACATGTACAAATTTGAACATACGGGCCTTCCAGTTTATGCCATGGACTCTCTAGGATAAAAATCATGTTGAAACTATTATTAAATTCATGAGACCTTGCAAAATCTGACAGCTGTCTCTGAAAACTTTTTATATTTTGGCCATCTTGAGCTAAATTTCAGCATTTTTCTCATTCCTTGTCTTTTTTTCCTCCAATCGCTCATTTTTCACTGGACTGAGATGAAATTATTATTAAATATTTGCTGCTACTGAATGGTTACAGTAATCAAATTACTGACAGGAAGTCAAAAAATTCATATCTCCACTAGTTTTCACTTTCTGGTAACCGCATGTTGGTTCAATGTATATATGTAGTTCTGTGCCACAGATCTTGATAAATATAGCTTCAAAGCTAAAAAAAAATGACTTCTTGGGTCGTTTTGACAGTAGATTTTCCCAAGAAGGATTATTTTAATTTCCTTGAATCATTGTGCGTGTGATATATATATCAATCATTTCCAAATTAGTTAATTTTTTTCACACTTTTCACTGGCTGTAATATCAATTCAGTGGTATCCAGTGGTTTTATTTTAGCAGTAGATTATTTACACTGTGTTGACTTAAAGGTTTTCTACCTGTCTGATACCTATTGAGCCTGTTGATTTGTTTTCAGTTGTTTTCTTTACAGTCCCCCATCTACTTCGGTCATTTAGCAGAATGCTGC
>OMLP01046416.1:7990-29632 GCA_900302685.1 Spondyliosoma cantharus
AGCTAAATACCTTCACCAGCCATATTATCAGTGTGTGTGCAGGACCCGAGCGGTTCCTGGCTTTCTCCCCTTCAAATGTGATAACCTGTCCCAACCCCCTCCCTCCCTCGATAACTCCAAGGTCCAAGGGGGCTCTGCCAGCGACTGCATCCCCACAAAAAAAGGAGGGGGCGGGGGGGAGCCGGGCCACAGGCATCCTGAAGACTGTCTTTATGGAGGGGAAACACAAGCGAACAAACAAAGGGGTCTGCAGCCAGGAAGCCTTAATCACTGCCACTACCATTAGAGTAATGAGGCCTGATGGACGCACAGTCTAGTGAGAGACGAGGGAAAGGGGGGGTGGGGGAGAGCTTTCCTCACAGATGAGGGCTGATAACCCCCCCTCTCATTCTTCTGCTACTGCCACCGTACTCTCAGGGGCATATTAATGAAACAACAGTGCCCCTCTCTCTTTCTTTCAAGGGTTTCCTTTTCTTCCTGAGATTAGCGGGGTATTGTTTGAAGGAGTGTTTTTCCTTTAAGGCAGGCTCTGGTGAGACGTGTCGGTGTGGAGCTTCAGGGAGATGCACATGAGAGAAAAAAGGTAGTACCTGTGACTTTTATCAAAATCGGGACGATCAGATGATCTTAGCCGATAAAGATGAGGAAACAGGACCCTTTTATAGAATTAGATTAAATAGAAGGCCATCCCATAACTGTCAAAAGTGTACAGATATGTTAAAGACGCTATTGATTTTTCACAGTAAAGCTTCAGAAGTGATGCTTTGCTGTGGTTATATGTGACCATGGTGCTTTGTGAGCTGTGTTGTGGCCATCACTATCCAGGGACTGCCTGTTGTGTACTCTCCTGTTTATGGATCTCATCGCTCTTTACAGCACACTTCAAAAATTAATCACCCCGGAGTCCCATACAAGTCTCATGGCATGCATCTGCTGAACTGCTCAGGCCAAGCTCGCTCTATACAGGAGGCAGCCCACGGTGAACACAAAACTGCCGCATCACCGCAGAGCATTTTGCCAGATAATTAGGGAAATATACAGTTGTGGCTTTTTGTTATTTGAAATGGATTGCAATTAATTCACCCTGGAGGAGAATGAATAACTCACTTGTGTGCGTGTGTGTGCGTGTCTGGTGTAATGCCACAGAGCAGGGCTGACACTGATGCGCTCATCACAACGCCGCTTGCTAATGCTGCGTGCTGCCGGACCGCCTGTCTGCCTGCGTTGGCTAATATTTCCAGCAGGTCTCAGTTTTAAAGCTCTCAGGTGGGCCCTTTAAACGGTTGCTCAGACGACGGCGAAGGCCTCCCTCCGATTTTCCATCTCTCTCTCCTCCTGTCCACTGTCCTTTTCAGCGGCTGATTTATGGCCCCGCACAAGTGTGCGAGAGACGCCGAGATTTCAGAGGAAGTCATAAATAGAACAAAACCAAGGAAGAGTGGAGGGAAGAGGAAACAGACTGAAGAGCTGACGGGGACGTGCGGAGTGAAAGTGAGAGCGTGAGAGGGAGACAGCAAACTTTTGACTGATTATTTCAGGCCGTTCTATACTGTAGAGAGAAGGCCTTCTCAACCGCCTTATTTACTGTACTCGCCGTCTGTCTGGCTGCCGTTTTCTTACTTTCCTTCCTGTCAGCTGACCTTTGAGCTCCTGAGCTGGGTAGGCCTCCCTGTGGTTTGTTCTCCTAATTGGAGTCAGGATGCAGATGCTCTGGCAGCTTGAGTGCCGTACAGTATATCTACACACATCATCTATTTGAGATGGAACCAACACTGAGGACGGAAGATGAACAGAGGGAGTCAGTGTACGAGGTGAGGCAAGGCGAGTATCTGGTGGTTTGTTTATAGTAGCAGGGACTCCCCCTGTGCAGGTTAATGCAACTTTTTAACTCCATTTTTGGAAGGAGTTGGCTTTCCAAGAAATGGTGCTAGAGATGCCTTATCATAAAATGAAATATATATCAGCAAGTGGCACAAAGCAATCTCTCACAAATGGGTTGAATAAATTGGAGTTAACATTTTTGTGTTCAGGAGGAAACCAGCTCACCGTGAACAATTCTTCATAAATTGCCTAAACCTGGTAATAATCCCATGTCTCCTGGCTTATATTTTATAGAAACACTTGGCTCCCTAACGCTGAAAAAGGGTTCCAACGTAAGATATCGTCTTCATCATAATGATGAAGGGTTCACTGCTCCTACATGTCCTATAAAACCATAACTAGGCTACCTTTCATCTGTCCCACTCAGGCCCTAATCTAGGTTGGTGTTTGTTTGGGTGTTAGGTTGCTGCGTAGTACGCCTTTATGAAACAGGCTTATACAGAGGCTAACAAAGTAGCATAGCTTAAAACATAGACACGCAGTACATGTTTTATGTCTGTTACGTAGGTACTGTGTGTCTGTTTCTGACAACACGGCATCTTACAGCACAATAATACATTTACATTTACATTTAGGGCATTTAGCAGACGCTTTTGTCCAAAGCGACTTACAGTAATTCACGCGTACATTCATACATTGATGCCGGTGGACTGCCATGCAAGGTGCCAACCAGCACGTCAGAAGCAGTTGGGGGTTCAGTATCTTGCCCAAGGACACTTCGACATACAGAATCAAACCAGTGAACTTCCAATGAAAAGACACTGGCTAAGAAAGGAGCCTGTGTGGTGTTAATTACACCATATAGTTAATGTGAAACTGTAGCAATATGGTTGAGTTATGGTAAAGTTTATGCACCAAATCTACTATGTTAATCACATCAAATCAATTTCATTTATATAGGGCTGAATCACAATGGAAGTTTTCACTTAGACCATACTCTTGAATTAATCTACAGAGAAACAACGTTCCCTCAAACATGGGTAGAAACGTCAGAGCAGACCTGTTTTGGCACAAATGCATAACTTGGTTGGGTTAAGGGAAACGCACACTTCTCGTTTAGGTTAAGTCAATGGTCATGGTTTTGGTTGAAATATGATTCATTAATTAATTAAATAATTCATATTTTTGTATTAGTTAATAATTAATTAATGAGTGGCTCACTACTGTGACCTTAAAATGACAGACTGTGTTAGCTGATCTATTTCTATTTCCTGTCAGAGGAAACGGAAAAAAAACACAAAGCCGATGTGTGTTGGAACAATCACATTGCGAGCTGTTGCATACTAATGAGGCAGAGTTAACGTGCTGCGGCACTGGAAGACGGCAACAACCACAGCTTGTCTCATTCTTAAACTTGTCATTACTGATGCTCTGGGACCCAACCAATAATCCCAAAGAATCAGTATTTGACGAGATAGGAATGAGACTCAAAAATGAACTTACTGGCAAAGTGGACCTTGAAATATTGAATATAGATGTTTAGCATTGGCACATAATCTTTGTAGAAGAAAACACGATGCATTTAAGAATCGATTTCCCCCCAACCCCCAATTTATACTCTGTTCAATCTTCACATGGACATTTCAGTTAAAGAAGCTGTAACTTTGAAGCAAAAACAAAAGCATGATCACAAATTTTCTGCAGTAAAATTCTCCCCACTTGATTTATTCATGCTCTGAAAGCAAAACCACACGTGCAAATCAAGGCAGAGAGGTACAGTACTTCTGTTACGCCAACACCTTGCCTATGAATGTGGGAACAAAAGGGTCACAGTGACCTTTTAATAACCTTTCTGTAATAAACAACTCCATTCTAAACAAGAGGAAACCGCCTCTTCCTTATCTCGTCTTGTTTATTTGCATCTTTGTTGTCAGAGGCGATTCAGAGATCTGCTTTCGCTTTCTCTTGTGTGCAGATTATTTCAAGAACTTTCAAGTGTTGTGTTTTATAGTTTTTATAAAGTGAGCATGTATGGATTTGTGTGTGTGTATTGTGCGAATGTCTCTCCAGGATCTTGGTTTATTGTTTTACACTCCAATCAGCTGCATTCCCCGCAGAGATCATTTCGAAAGGGAAATATAAGTTTAGTAAGGGATAATATTGTCACTGTAGGTATTGTAAGATTAAGCAAAATTCATAGACAGCACCAGTCTGTTATCCCTCCCAGTGCCAAATATGGGGTAATGTATTTCATTTATATTTGTAATTATAGGAGAAGGAAGACAAAAAGAGGAGACTGCAGTCTGGAGGTTGTTCTGTGAGGAACTGTTTGTGTGTTTCCGGTTTTGTGTGTCTGTGTGTGTGTGTGTGTTTGTGGTGCACAGACGGCCCATACATCACATCCTCTTTACAGTGTTTCTCTGTGAGTCATTTGCATGTCATTACAGCTTTGTTTTATAAGTGAGTGGCTATTAAGGAAGCTGCTCCATAAAACGCCTGTTAAAATGGAGGAAGGCAGCAATACGGATCTTAAAAAGCCAAGAGCGTTCTCCCATTTTCTCACCTTTCCGTAGTTGATGAAAAGTGTGTGTGTGTGAGAGAGACAGAGAGAGCGAGAGAGCGCCCAGATGTCTTTCCTTTGGGACTCACACATCTGTTGGGTTTTTTTTAATGACAGTAAAATTCATGCAATCCCATTTCTCTTCCCAATTTCTCTACCCTCCCTCCTGCTGCAGTCCCTCTGTTCTTCCTCTTTTCACACATCTGGACTTAGCTGTGTGAGCCCCGGTGTGGTCTCCATCTGTGAAGGACGACACAACTGTTGGCAGGATTCTCACTGGCTGCGATTGGACAGGGCATCCAGGGAGTGTGTGCATACCTCCTCGACAATTTAGCCTTTGTCTACATAGATTTTATAGTCCCTGAAAGAAGTAGTCCTATAAGAAAACACATCCATGGTCTTCTTTTTATAAATGTTTATCTTTTGGGGAGGAAAAGTTGCTCAACAAAATGACATTCTTTATGGAAATACTTGCACAATTTGGACTAGAAGAATTTAATCATACAATAATTATGGTGTTGTTGTGCAGGAATTGGATCTTGGTCACTGTGCACAGGGCTGGTTATCAGATGTGATATTTAGCTTCTTTTTTTTCCAATTATTAGAATCATTGTTATTTGTTGTTGTTTTGTCTTTTTTTTTCAGAAATGTATTTTAAAATTTGCTACTTGATGCAGGTCACCTCTCTTTGCGTCAATATCCCGCCCACAAAAAATCTGATTTGTTACATGTCATGGATAACAACCCATCAACACTGTATAATCTGTCTTTCTAGGGTAACTAGTAATAAAAGTTATCAAATAAAACAGGGCAGTAAGAAGCACAATATTTCCCAAGTATAGGCCTAGTAGAGTGTATAACGTGGCGCAATATTGTGGTACCTAGGTAAAGTTGAAAATTATACAAAATTTAACTTCGCCGATTTTCTAACAATCATCTGGTAGATTTTAGGCTGTTGTGTCAACTACAGATTGAATCAACATACACAAAGATCGTAGTTGGATCTCGCTGGAGAGAGCGGCCCTTTCGCTCTCTCTCTCTTGGAGAAAGTGAGGGGCAAACCTCCAAACTCATGCTGATAAACTATAAATGAACATCATGTTACTACATTATAGGGGTGTAACAATACATGTATTTGTATTGAACCGTTTCGGTACAGGACGTTCGGTTTGGCACAGGGCTGTGCACAGGTGAGTTCCGGAACGGAAGTTGCGTGTGTTTATTTTCCGCCTGCAGCTACACGTGCAGCCCGTTTACATCATGGCTAACGCTAGTGAGAAAACAGAGCTTGAAGACCCTTCACTGTCGCTAAAGTCTCCTGCTTGGGAACACTGCGGCTTCCTGGTTAAATATTGCAACGGAGAAAGACATGTTTCCGGTGTGACAGTTTAACTCCAGTGTTAACTGGTGAGGGTCCCAGATGTGCTGAAGGTGTGGTTTGAGAATCCTGTCTGGAGAGGGGTCCTCGGCCATGTCCGCTAACCAGGAAAAACATTCCGATCGCCCTGCTTATCGATTGAAGTCATGTATATGTATATTCATTTTGACGTGACTTGAACACTACTATTCCACACGGAGATGCCGGACCACTGCAAACCACTGTTCGACGAGCGCTACAGAGCACACAGTGACAGTGTAGGTGACTATGTCGATGCCTGTCCAAAAAAACGCAACTGTCAATAGATCGTCCGAAAGTGCATATTTTCGTCCTTATATCTTCGTAAAGCTTGTACTCACAAATAACTCATGGGTGGAGTCAATGTGGACAAGATAATCTTTCTGGCAAAAAGTATGAAGGTTGAGTAAAACTGAACAGGGCTACATGATGGAACTGTTAGTGCTGCACTTTACTTGTGGAAAAGTTCTGTTAAAAGCTCTTAACAAGCTGTGAGGAATTTATATTTATAATATTTCATATATTTTTTGTTTGAGAATATTTTATTCAGTGGAAAGCTTATTTTATATATATTTTGTTTATTTGAGAATAATGTATTTAACTTATTACCAGGCAGCACTTTACAACAGTATTCTATTTTTTAAATTTTATTTTCATATTTTGTATAATGTTACAATAAATTGTTGTTTTACAAAAGACAAGCAAATTTATGTTTTGCATTTTGTTCCCATACTGTACCTAAAATGAACCGAACCGTGACCTCAAAACCGAGGTACGTATCGAACCGTGATTTTTCGTTACACCCCTACTACATTAGCATTTTTGGGCACTGAGCAGACTCTTTTGTCCAAATTTCTTACATACATTCATATGCTGATGGAGGTGGCTGCCATGTAAGGTGCAGACCAGCACAGTTTTGGATTCAGTAACAAAGACACTTTGACAAGTAGTCCAGGGGAATCGAACCAGTGACCTTCCAATAACAAGACGCTGACTCTACCCCTGAGCCACAGCCTCCCCTACACGACACTGTCTCGCTTAAAATGCTTTCATATATTTAAGCATTCTGTTTAGCTGCCGTAGAGAATGATCCTGAACTTGAATTGGGTGCCGTTTTGTGTCACCGTTCACTAATACGATAGTGTTTGATAGTGTCACCCATCAGTGGTATTAGTTCGGTACGGCCCAGTGCCTTCAGGTTGTTTTGGGCCAAAGGGAATAGCATTGCCCTTCTTCTCTGTTTTCTATATTACTCATTTCTGTTATTTATATTTCGTTTTTTAATATTTCTACTGCATAGACAGCCAAGTTTCATGCAAGGGCCGTCATTCCACCGATGTAATACCTCTTTAAGTACAGCACTTATTTTCTGTCTTTGGTTATTCTACATTTTGACACTAAGATCTTCATTTATACTACAAGTGAATGCCCAAATATCAGTTATTGGTCTCCATGCCACTGTATCGGTATCAGCTCTGAAAAAAAATCTGTTGATCCCTAGAGTGCAGTGACAAGAATAACTTTAATGATTTAAAAATCAGATGCAATTTCAGTAGCAAAATAAGTTCAGCGACAGATGTATACAGCAACAATACTCGGGGCAGAATGACCCCGTATCTGCACGTTTGTGTTCTTGTGAAAGGTGAAACCCTCCTGCTAATGAAACACCGCAGACCGGAGTGTGAGACCTGATTCCAATTAAGGGTTAGGTGGTTTGGGGTGTAGTAGGCAGACCTCAGCTCAGGATTGGAAGCATGTGGCTCGCATCTGGATCTGCTTAAAGTGTCAAGGAGGGCGCTTTCGTGACAGCCAGGCACGTGGCAACAAAGTAAAAAAAGCCTTCCGCGGAGAAAATGTCCCTGTAACTCAGTCGTGAAAGAAATGTATAGTGTGGCGAGCAGTTTTGACAAGCTTAGCATTGTTGTTTGTAGCAGATGGAGGAGGAGAGGTTGTGCAAAGTTTAACAACTTCTGGCTTTGAGGAGGGGAGCTCTCTGCTGCCAATACAGAGATACGAGGTGTCACTTATTTTTCGCAACTGATTCCATTCAGAACGCTGATTAAAGTGGTCCACAACTTCATATAAACCTTTGGATACATCTATCAAAATGAATTGCAACTGTGTGACAAAAATACATTGCCGATCTATGATTAATTATGTGCAGGCCAATTTCTTACATGTTGTAAAACATGCAACTCCTAATTTAGTGCACCTAAAACTGTTCTCTCCATGTTAGTTACTAAGTGTAAATTGGTGTCACTTCAATGTTAGACTGTTGCTTTTACTTTAATGGGCCGGGAGACTTTCTTGTCTTGTCAAACTGTTAGTTGTTGGGCGAGCTGTGGTCAGAACAACTGGTTCTCATTTGTAGCACAAAGGCTGGTCTGTTTGCGAGGCGTGTATTTGTGAGATTACATTCCTTTCCGCCGTTACATGAATGCGGCGTATTAAAAGAGGCATTTTAAAAGGTTAATACGCCCACACTGCTTTTTTCTCACTCTATCGGTTTGAAAACTCTGATACAAACTGTTCACATGTCTGGTTTACACTTTGTCCTTTCATGACTGTTCTTCAGTGGCACTTTCTCCTTCTCCTTCCTCTCCTTCGAACTCCTCTGTCCTTCTCGCAGTCCACTCTCTCCGAACACTGTTTCTCACAGCTATTTCTCTTCCTCCCCCCTCTGCCCCACTCGCTCTCATGGACATGACAGTGCGGGGGGATAAGGGAAGAGTAATTATGGTTCAGTGAGGCTGCCAGGTGTGATAAATGACTAATAAGGGGAGCGGAGCCCTGGGTCCTCTAAGGAGGACTATTACAGTCTTATCAGCACAGGGCTGCAGCTCACAGCCTGGCCTGGGACAGAGGCCGCTGTAGCTGTGCTCGCTCCTCTCCTAACCCTTTCACCTCAGTCATCCTCCGCAACCAGCATCAGTCCAGCCCACCCGAGAGACAAGCTCCCAGCTTTAACGCCTTAGCTGCTGGTTGTGAAAGTGCACATTCATTCCTCGTCAATGAGTTTCCGTTCCATAAACATTTTAATGCTAGAAAATTTGAAAGGTGCTGTTGATCATAACCCTAAAAAAAAACGAGGTCTGGATATAGTCTGCAATGAAATATAAGGCCAACTGTTTGCTTCTAAAATTCGTCAGTACAGCACTAAAATTTCACTTTCAAAAAAAAAGATGAGGGCTTCAAACTGTGTGCGTGCACGTGTGCTCGAATGTGTGTGCGTGTGAAGTTTTCCAGAAAACTGCAGATAGTACTTCTGATAAATAATGAGACCGCCCTCTGTGGCATAAACACCTCCATTGCTAACATTTTTTATTCGACTCTTCAAGGGCTCAGTTCTCTCGCAAATACATAAAGTGTAATCTACAGCACCAGTGAGTGTTGCTCATAAGTGACCTATTTTTTCCAATGGGTTGTTATCTCGCATCTCTGGCAAATTACTGCACGGAATAGCATTTTCCCCCTCACTTTGGTCAGTTTAATTATATCTCTATTTATAACTGTTGAGAGCTGTGCAGCGTTTCATAATTGTTCTTCTTCTCGTTGAATAACTATTGAGCGGACAACGCAACCACCTGAGTGTATGGATAACTTCCTTACAGCGACCTACCTGCCTTCACGTTTGGCCAAATTACATCACTCGTTTATACCCGTCAAATTGTTATCTCGTCTTATGGTAAACAGCGGGAACAAATTTAGTTTTCTCTCATACCTCTGATACAACTAGGCCATGCAAGTTCCCCCATGCAAAACGTTCATGCAGGCAGCGCAGGGCTCACAATGTGTACATTCTTAGGCAGCTGAATGATATCACGTCTGGTTTAAATTGCCTCGCAGACAGTTTTATCTGATGGAAGTGTGGCATTTTTTTATGTATTACCACAGAGCGATGGTGTTACAACACGATAAGACGTCACTAAAGAAAGAAAAAAACAACTTCAATGTGACCAATTCCGTTGTATGCTCATCTATGTCTCCTCCATCCGATCTGCACAATAGAGAAATACATATTCCAGCCAGCCTGCACTCAAGCCAACTAAAAACAGCTGAAGCATTCCTTATTGATGTAATTTCCCCTGTCATTAGCCTTTCATGACCCTCGAAAACCATGTGCTGTTACGACTTAAAGGTCCAATTTGTAAGAAAGTTGATTGTTGAGTCGCATTCCAAACTCGTCAAGTAGTGGCGCTTTGGGATTGCAGATAGGATCGGAAGTGTCGAGCTGGGAATGAGACTCAAAAATCAACCTTATTACAAATTGAAGCTGAGGTTCTGCCATATAAAACTACAGTAAGCCTAAATTTCCCAGCTTCAAGAAGGTCTTTCATTAAACTTACTTGCAACATTGAGATGCATCAAAGTGCGGGACTGTCAAGAGCAAATCAGCTATAACGATGTTACATTATCGAGTTGTTGAGGCTAGTTGGCTTACGAAACATCAGCCGAGTGGTCACGATTGTTTCGTGCTTGTGAAATGAAATGACAGAGAGTTCTCATAATCCTCAGTTTGAAAAGTGGCTCTAAAAAAGATCTCCATTTGGAGGGCCATGTAGCCCTAATACTTCACCCTGCCCCTCTATCCCTACAATAATCAAGACACCCCACCCCTAGACGTGCCAAGTGGTAGAGGAAGAAGAAATGTGTTGGGTTTGGGCCAAAATTAGACATAGAGAGACAGATACAGCAAAAAAGTTCCACCCATCCATTGATTTTTCCGCAACTAATGCTGATCAATGCTAAGATGGCAGAAAACTAAGCAATGTGGTCCAGACATCTGTTCCTCTATCTACATCTTCCAGCTCCTGGGTGATTCCAGGATGAGCTGGAATAATCCCCACATCTTCTTGGTATGTCCTTGGGCGTACACCTGCACTCCACAGGGAGTCTTGCAGTCATCCTGATCATATGTCTTAATCACCTTAACTGTGTTCTTTTTGAGTGAAGGAGCAGCAGTTTGAATCTAAGCTTCTTTGAGTCCCTCCAGCTGAACTCTGGCCACTCGGAATTGCAGATCACGCTCCTGAGCAAGGCCCCGAGATCTTTCCTCCTCTCCAATTGTGGCAGCAACTCACTCCTAAACCAGTGAGAGAAATACTCTCATCTAAGTGTTTATAGCCTAAACTACATCTCACGTTTCATGGCAACCCAAAATACTACAACTTGTGTCTTCATTATCCTCAGCTGTTGACATGTCCTGCATGTGGCCTTGGCCTTGTTTATGTGAGAGCCTGACATCAAACCGCTGACGCTTTCACCTTTTGATTTTGAAGATAAAAACAGCAGTGAAGCAAATGCACACGATAATATCATTGTTTAATTCTGCTGCAGAGGCATGGATCTTCTCACACATGGCAGTGTTTAAGGTTACTTACAAGCACGGTTAAAGTGGTGAGTAAAGGGCTAGAGGATCTTGATGGCCTGACCCGGCCAGGATGAGTGTGTGATGAATATTAATTGCATGCATAAACATGTCTATCAATGAACACAGGTTGAGAAAGGTTTAGCTGCACATGTTTTATTATTATTATTATTATTTATTTTATTTGAACAGGGACAGTGCACAATAAAAGATTAACCCTGTATATAACAAGGAGAGATGCATTGCACCGGGTTTTAGCAAGTTGCTATTTTCCACCCGTAGTCCCTGAGCAGGTAGTTTAAAATACCATTGTGTGTCAATGCTGACTTTAGAGCTAAGGGAGGTTGGTTTGTTTTACCCTAGCCTTGAATTGCTTGATGGCCACTTCATTGCCCAGTTGAGGCCACAGGAAAACCAACCAAATGACCCCCCCCCCAACATTCACCAAAGGAGGGAGCTTGATAATCTGGGTAAACTGCGCATAAATGCACAGGGGGAATGTATAAACAATTTAAGAAGAGAGAAAACAGCTTCTTCTGTGCATTTACCCTCCAGTGTTTCCCCGGTTCAAGTGCCATCAAGTGCCAAAGCCTCCTCGTTTAACCATAGGTTGGAGAGCATTAAGTTGCTCACAGCATCCTCTCTGGACTGATGTTTTCAGAAGGAATGAACGACAAATGAGTTAAACATGCACCGGATCCTTTAAACCCCCCCCAATCTAAAACTCACGGCTAATTCATAGCCCCGTTGATTACCCAGGGGAATTATTTTATCTCCCCCATTTCATTCCTGAAGCGCTCGGCGGACATTTTAATGGCTGCACTTTCATCGTCTGTCAGATATTTAAATGGAGGAGTGCGTGCGTGTGGCGAGGAGCGAGGCAGTGCGGGGGCCTCCTCAGATTCTGCATGTCAATCTTTAATGCCTAGAGATATGGACGGGCTCTGACCTCTCACTCTGTCACTCCGCCTCTCTCTTGCATAAATTGACCTCCTGATAATCATTTCCTGCTCCTATCTGCTGTAACGAGTGTTGCGGAGTGCTTGGCAGTCACGTGACCCGGAGAGGGCCATTAGGGTTGAGAGATTGACCCCTCTGCAATGGGGTAGGCCATAGAGCGTCCCACTGACATATGGACTCCAGTAAGACTGTTATGGCAAGCGAATTTCACTCCACCTGTTATGGCCATGAACATCGCAGAACGACATGCAATAGAGGGGGGAGCCATTGGTTTTAATGGAACTGCAAGAGCGAGTCATTCGCCATTACTGCTATCAGTTGGTAGTTAGAGTGGAAGGAATGAGTGGCTGAAGAGACAGAGTGAGAGGGAGAGCAAAGGGTGAGTGTGTTGCTGCGATGAAACTCGGTTTATGCTCCAACTGGCAAGACTAAGCTCGTGCCAAAAAGGACATCATCACATCTCTTGTGTCGAGCGCGAAGGATCCCCAAGTCCCAGCAATGTTTGGTCGTGAACCTTCGAGTTGTTTTTTTTTTTTTTTAACAAGACACGCTGCTTTTTTTTTCATTTTAAGAGAGAAGATTTCAAAGTAGCTGCAGATTCAACTCTGTACAAAACTAAAATTTGGTATGACCCTTCACGCTGAGACCTCAGGGAAGGCTGCTGCTGCATGTAGTTTGTTTTTTATTTCAGATTTGCAACACACATTGATCGTTCAATCAGATCATCAATCACTATACTGTTCAATAAACAGATCCAGATTCAATCACCTTTGTCTCTTTGATAGCCATAAACAGATCAGGGCACCCTCAGCATGGAGGAGCTGTACATGGGGTTCAGTATCTTGCCCAATGACACTTTGCTACGCAGACAGGGGAATCAAACCAGCAACCTTCCGCTAACAAGACGCTGGCTCTACTCTTGAGCCACAGCTGCCCCAGCTGGTAGTCCATTACTGTCAGGTTGCTGGCTTCTGTTTAATAAGGGTCATGCTCACGGATGAACACTACCTGGAGAAGGTCTAGGGCTGAAGGCCACATCATTTTTGTTTGATTTGCTTGTTTGCTCTGTGGTGTTTGGGAGAATTGCTGCATCGATAAGCTGGAGGCCTGCACCACAGTGTCTTGCGCAAGTATAAGCATAAACAATGCTTCAGTGTTAAGTTCTTTGCCAGAATTGTGGACATGTTCAAATGGTTTTGGACTGCATTGCTGATGTATAACTCGAAATGTTGGCTTGAGTGCCACATGCACTGTAAAGAAATTGTCCTCTGATGGTTCTGCTGTTTGAGCACTGCTGCTCACCTGGTTTAAGCACCGGTTTAATAAGGCCCCAGTTTCCTGTCTTTCTCCTTCCCAGGCCACATTTCTGCAGCCAAGTGCATATGGCTCCACAGCTGCTCCACAGCAGTGGCTGTTCACAGATGACCAGACACTTCCAACAGGGGCTCAGGCCAATACAGCCAGTATTTGCACTGTATGTTTTTTTTCTTTTTTCATACAAACTAATCAGTTTTTTTTTTTTTCCCATAATGATGCCTACTACTTCCCGACAAGGGTTTCCACTATCTGTATGACATTTGAGTGTTTCAGTCCTTCAACATCTTCTGATTTGTCACATAATGCTTTAATCGTTTCTGGCTTTGTAGGACCACAATTTAAAAAGCAGACAATTTAACTCCATCTGAATTGGTGAGGAAAGAAGGATAAAACAAAACCCTGCTGTTCTGGATCTGTCCAATTCTCTAAATGTATACACCCAATTAGCTCCAGATGCAAATTTTGCCTAATTAGTTTACTTAATCCTTTCAAGAGTAATGGCCACACGCCGGTGGTCCTCAAATGAACATTTAATCCTTTTAGGGGCACCTCTAATCTTTTCATATTAAAAGCTAAATAGTCAAATGTGAGTATCGATCTAATTACACATGGATTGCTCTGGAGAGCGCTGAAAATTAAATGTGTTCCACATGTAGCGCCCAGCCCGTGTTGATACGTCAGGCTGTCAGCCAGCCTGTAGTAATGTGTTGCACTGAGGCAGACCCCATGATTAGTATTAATTAGAGTACTGTGCGATTGTTTGCCTGTTAAAAATATCTACAGTTATTTAAGAGGTTAAGGGCTTTCCTTTCCTAGCTTTACATCTTGATTCCTCATACCAATGCACTGCAGTGTGATACGAAATACAACAAATAACTTAATTTATTTTATAATTTTCCGACATACTGCCAACTAAGCAGTCTGTTTGCATATTTTCCAGCTGTGGCTAGTAAGTTGCCCTGTCAAATACACGTCACTCGTTGGCAGTGTTTTAAAGTTGATCGCATTTTCTTATTCATTCACGTGGAAACCTTTCAGTCTCTACTTGTGTTGTTTATTCAGTCAATATTTTAGGATTTGAGAACATTTTCTAAGGTGGTGTAGCATTTTTCATTTTCCATTTTCGTCGGAGCAGTGATGAAACTCCTGCCAAATGCTTCTATCTTTTTGCAAACTTCGTCCACATTCTGGAATTCAAACCTGGAATCAAATATCTAAGGACGGATGCTATTCCTGTAGAACATTCCGTGCATTGCTCAAGGACACATGTTTTGTGCCCTCGGTGGTAGGCGATGCACTGGACTGGAAATGTAATTAGGTTTTGTTTATTTTGTTAGGAAATGCAGTTTTGTGCTTATGTAAGTGAATAATGTTTAGACAAATATGTACCCCAACTTGGACAGGCTCGTAGGAATACCACAGCTGTGGCGCTGAAAAAATAGATGGGCTGATATAATCGCTGAGCAAGAATAATGCACGGACGCAAAGCTTAAGATCTTTTTAAACAACCGTGTTTGTTCTGAGCACGAGGGCCAAACACATGTACGGAGTTGTTAATGATAGCAGTGCTTTGGAAAAATATTTGGTTTTCTAGTTCAGCTTCAGATCACGTGATAAGTGTTCCCTTTTATGTGATCATGTATAGATATGAACTATGACTATTTTTAAGGTGAAATTGCGTGCTACCACCTTGCTGTATATCATAACAAGAAGATCACAATGCAGAGGCAAATGGGTAAGGTTTCTGTACAGTATTTTGATTGATTCGCAAACTTTTTGAAAATTTAGTGCAAGATGATGTGAAAAACAACCTACAATACCACAACTTTGACAAAAATGAAAGCAGGCCTGATGTTTCCTGATGTGTTGGCAAAAAAAAAAAAAAAAAAAAAACTTGCAAATTATGTTTCATACATCAAAGAAATAAAAGGACAATAAATAGATGGGATGCTAGTAAAAAAAAAAAAAAATACCTTAACACTAAAAGGCAGCAGAGTGGTTTGCAAAGTGATTTACTGACTAAGTCATGCAAAACCACTGTTTCCCTGAGACCAACAGTGGGATGCTGATGAGGTCTGATGGGACCTCTGAGAAGTCTGCAGCACTAAACTGTTGATTCCTGAGAGCTCCCGGCCTGTCAGTGTTATCTCCCTCTCCCTGGTGGGAGGAGACATGCTCCCTGGGAAGGGCTATCACCATGGGCTGGTGTGGAATCAGATTCTCCTATCGCAGCCCCTGACCTCACTGTTATATGATAGAATGTGAAAGTTAACCTGGATCAGTGCCTGGGGACAGTGTCTGCCTTTGTCGGGGGAATATGATGTTTCACCGCGTTCTCAGACTTCTCTCTACCCACACTATCGGGCCTGCATACTGTATGTGTGGATGCACACACACACACACACACACACACATACATTTTTTTTTCCAACCTGAAGAGAATGTTTTCTGAGTTACACTTTTCTCTGCACTTTTATTTGTCAACTCACATTTCTTCTTACATCACTCCCCTGTTTACTTGCCATAAAACGTACTCCCTTTTCACAAAATGCTTGCTGGTGAAAAACAGCAATATAATGAGCAAGAAATGGAGTACAGTGTTTACAGCCACAGTTATTTCCCTATAACAGTTTTTTCAGTTTAAAAAACGTCCACATTTGGTGCTCTAAATACCTACACTACTTTTTGAGGAACAAATGATCTCGACAAAAGGACGCGAGATGGAAAGTTAAGAATGATCCAGTGCATTTTATTTAGTATTGTTGGGTTAGGATATTGTTGAGCAGTCTCAGTCTTTACCGAGTGCCGCTATTTATGTTGGGCAAGTGCCAAAACAGTAAAGATTATCACCTGAGCGGCAGCCGGAATCTCGAAAATCAACAATGTTCCGTTTCATCGCCTTTAACTTTTTACACAGCGCAGCTGTAGCTTTCAGTAGGTGTGTGGGAGAACTCGCTGCCTATAATCCGCTGGGAGGATCTGTACATGCACCGTTCTGTATAAAGGTTAATGAAATTACGCAGGGGGCTGATATCACAGCTGCAGGTGTGCTGCCTCTCACGCAGCCACACTTAGCAGAGACAGTGGAAAACAGGACGGGCCGAGCGCCTTTGGGTTTTTACATTACTTCCATGCACATGCATTTTGCAGATTTTCAAAATCTGCACATCTAATGGTTTACATACTCCGACCGAAATGAGGGGGTTAAAGGATCCGGTGCATGTTTAACTCATTTGCCGTGCATTCCTTCTGAAAACATCAGTCCAGAGAGGATGCTGTGAGCAACTTAACGCTCTCCAACCTATGGTTAAAGGAGGAGGCTTTGGCACTTGAACCGGGGAAATAATGGAAAGTAAATGCAACAACAGTTTTACCGGGCTTGTGGACATGATCGTGATAACTTTGGATGTTCTCCACTATGACAGCATTGGCCATTTTGCGGCCCTTTCAGTTTCAGCTTTCCCATCCTGTCTTCCTCCGGTGTTCAACTCGACTGATTTAAGGCGAGTGTGTTTCCACGCGGCTCATCAGTGACATGTCGCCAAACACAGTTGTGCTGTACGGCTATGTTCACAGGGCCTTGCACAAATAGGAACTTCGTGCTCCACAAAGTTCCACTCTCAGAAGTTAACGTAATCAAAACTATATTTAAACGGGCCTTATGTCTCGTGATGTTTTTTCCCTAATGTCTCGGTTTGCTGCGGCAGGTCGAAGGGCACATAGTGATGACTGCGTGTGAGCCCTAGTGGGCAAGAGTGAACCGAGGATTAGAAGGAGCCAAATAGGAAAATGACAGCAGGACAAAGATATTTAGTTTCACTGTCTTCAGTCTGTTCTCTATTCTTAAAGCTGTTTACAACCATGTCTGATCCCGGAGAACAGATGGCGGCCTCCCCCTCTCTGCGTTTTTCTTCTTCATGTGTATCGCCATTTGCTCATGCATGTTCATATGTTCATATGCCGTCTGTGTTTATGTGCGGGTTGTATTTGTATTCTACCATTTATTCACTGTGTTTTTTTTTTATAGCTTTACACTACTAGAGCTAAAAAAAAAAAATGCAGCTGTCTAACACTATTCTGATAGTCGTTCGCTTTATAACAAACTGTCGCAAACTTCTTAAACTTTTTTTTTCTTGTCTGAGTTTGTAAGCAGAACCAAAGAAAATATAGATTCAGCTTCCATGTTTAATATGTCTTGTGTAAACTCTCTCCTGTGAGGCGGTGGTTGAAATTCAGTGTTTAGGTAACATGCTAGTGAGTCGGCAAACAAAGGCGAGAATTTGACTGCAGGCAGTGACTCAGCAGTGATGAAATGATTGACAAAGCTGATTATCGTGGCGCGGCACGAAAAAGACGAGAAAAGAGATTGTGGCGACCGAAAAAAAATATGAGTGGATGGAAAGGGGAGAGCGTGGTGATACTGAAAACAAACGAAATAGAGTTGCATAGATGGGATGGAGTTAGAGACTGGGAGGGCTGGAGGGATACAGGCAGCGTTCTAATGACTTCACACCCCATTAGCCACTTAGTCTGATGCGTCACACCTCATTATGCTGCTGGAGCAGCAGTGCATGAACGCGTGAAACCGTCCACTCAGCCAGACCTGTCCACCCGCTCCAAACGCTCACTCACTTACAGCAATTAGAATGTGTGTGTGTGTTTGTGTTAGTGTTTTTCTGTGTTGCTTGCATTGTGTGCATGTGTGCGTAAAGGTAAAATCCAACCGGCCCATTGCCTGTTTCTGACCACAGATGGTTAAAAATCGAAAGTTCGAAGCCCACGATGAAGACCTCCTCAGCGGAGATGTAGCGGCTCCCGCTATGTGGCATTTCAACACGGGTTCACCATGGCTACCCCGCCGCTCAAGCTGGAAATGCTGCGAACAGGCCAGAGCAGCGCCCTTCTTTGTCAGCCTACATAACGGAGGAGGACCGAGTAGCGTGCTCCAGAGGACTCTCCTTAATCACTATCCCTTAAACACGCGAGTGCACATGCGCACACACACACACACACACACACACATATGCACACACACTAGGATAAAGGCGATGGGAGAAAAGAGAGGTCTCCCCATGCCATTCCCTGCACGGGCAGCCCCAGTTGGCAGAGTGTGAAGTGTTCCTCTCCAGGACAAGGCCTGCTAACTCAAATCCCTGGCTGGCAGCCACACTCCTCTCCATTACAAACACTGGGCCCATTTATCCCAGCGTCCCCCCTCTCCAGTCACACTGCCACCCCAGGGGGAATGCCACATAATGGCTCTGTAGCTACTGTAACTGACATCTCTATGTGGCTAATGTTTATTGTTTTGTCTCCGCTCGGTTTGTTGATATTCAACAGAAATTGAACCGCACACAAGAAAAAACCCAAAATGAGTAGATAATTGTATCATTGTGCCAAGCTTTGTATAATTCATGGATCCCAGACAAATATTTCATATTTAATCTGAGCAGTCTCCTGTTTGCAGCCAAGTTAGACTGTGTTAATACCCGGGAGATGAAGGAGCTACTCTTTTATGCAATTTACATCTGACTGGCATTTCACTGCGAGGCTGTGCACTTGGAACATTTTTTGTATCTGTCCTGCTGACCTCAAATTATCTGTTTCTTCCCCTGGACATTTTGTTTTGCCCCATGCCAAATCTCACTCTCACATGGTTTACTCTTTGGATTTTATTCATGTGCTAATTTGATCATATTTAAGCATTGTTTGCCTGATCCCTGCAGCCTCTGCTTGCTTAGACGCCGTGCTGGGATCAGGATCCTTCTCTGTGAGGCTCCTCCCAAGGTGACTTTAATTTTTTCTTTTGCAAATTGGGTTTTTGCGTGAGCTTTTCCTCATTCATTCCTTTATTCTTACTGTGGCGATTTTAGGTTAACCTGCGCCTTTTTGTTGTTCCCTAACGTGCAAATATACATTCCACTTGATGTAAGCTCTCATCGATTGCCAAAAAAAACAGGTTGTGCAGGAATGCATCAGGGCACATGCTTGCAAAGACTATACACACTAACAGATGTGTTCATTGTGACTGCCGGTTAATCATGGAAAAGATAAAAAGCTAATTTTGATAAATGTCCCAACAGATTCAAGGTGTTTCCAAACAGGTCTTGTCACAAAAACACCACATTCTGTCGTTTTCTTCATAGTCTGAGTTAACGTAAATGTTTAAGAGCAATGGACACACCATCCGCAGTGCAGACCATTAACGTCTCTACAGTCCACAGTATATTTTATCAGACAGAATGATTTGTAGCTAAATGTCAATTATTGATCATCCCTCATAAAAAGGTCCTGTTTCCATAACCACAAAAAGTTACATTTCTTAGCATCACAGTCATGCAATGTGAGCTAAATCCAAACTCAAAGCCCTTTTTGATGACTTTACCTCAGTATTTTTTGCTACAATTGACTCACAACTGTTTGGTTTTCCTCGTTATCCGGGGTTCTCCCCTGACCTTCAGCGGCACGCCGAGAGATAATGTAATCATGGTCAGGGAGTCGCTGCTGTCAAACACGTCTCCTCCCTGTGATGAACGCATGCTGTGTGAGCATGTCAAACATCACGCACCTGAACACCTGTCTGTTTCTTTCTCCAACACCACCTCAACCCCCCCAACCCCCTCATACAGGCAGGACGAGCGAGGGAAAGGACAAAACCGGGGGGAGGGGTCGTTGTTCGCAATATGCAATAAAAGAGGAAATCCTCGCGTGCCGAAAGGATCTCAGCACACGGTTAGATTACAACTCGCATTAATTGCGCTGTTAATTTGCCGAAATGGAGGTTTAATTAAAGAGCCTTTATCAGTGTGTGGTTCACACGGTGGGGCGCATTTGTCAGTTATCAAACCCGGCTGAGTGGCAGCTGTGACAGTGGGCACAGCTTGCAGTGTGTTGGCCCCTGCAGTGTCCTGTTACTGGGTCACCGGGGCCTCGTCGCGACGCTGTGCGCTGCAGACAGGGGGTGGCCTTTTAGTGTCGGAGTCTTCTGTGACCTCCCTCCTGCATCCTCCCCTCTCTCCTCGCCCTCTCCAGCTCTGCCCCCTGTCCTCCGGGATAAAAACGGGGCTAACTCGTATCAGCCGGAGGAAACCGGCATGCAAAACGTGTCTCGTGATGTCACGCTGGGATAAGAGTTTGGATTGATTGCATAGCACGCGCATAGTTGCATATGTATCATCGTGCATTGTGTGTGTGTGTGTGTGTGTGTGTGTGTGTGTAAGGATTACGAGGTGAATTGTCATCTTCAGAAATCCTGTACATGGGCAGGCTGCGACCTCTCGACCTCTGAACTCGACCCCTCGCTGCTGAGAGGAACCGGCGTCAACAGACATGTGACGAGCATGCCCTTGCCCCGTCCAGATGTACACAGAATAAATATTACACTTTATTTTGAAGACACAAGCATGTGGGGGGGAGGGGGGTGATAACGCACTGTGGTCAAATATTCTCATTATCCCTCTCAGTTCATTATCCCCTCCACTGCATCCATTCGCCCGACCCCGCTCTCGCTCTCATTCACTCCCTCTTACTCTTTCTCCCTCACACTCCCCCCCTTCTCTTTTGGACAGAGGTACGGGTGAGATCATAATTATGTTTTGACACATGGCGTTAGCCCCCAGAGCGCTCGGATTTTAACTCAAAGTGGGAGTTGTCAGTGAGACAGCCCTTACTGCTCTTAATTGGAGGGGAGGACCGGGAGGCCCGCCCACAGACCAGGGTGGCAGTTTTAATGAGGTTATGTTTGTACAGGAAGTCAGAGTTGTGACAGGAGGAAACTGTCATTGGCCCGTTAAAGAGAGCGGCTGGCATCTCAAAGCCCAACTGTGTTCGTCAGTGAGAAGGGGGAAAACCTCTCCACTCCTCTCTCTCTACAGGTGGAAGGAGGCAATTAAAACAGAAAACGAGTTACTTAAAAACACCCGGGGCAGCCGCGGCGGCTTGACTACATCGCCAATAAACACCAATCAGAAGAGGAAAAGCTGCTGATAGAATAATAATTGCTAAATGAAATACTTATTAACCCCCTTGGCCTCACTTCAGCAGGACTCAGTTGAAAAGGAGCAATAATTACCATGGCTAAATGGCAGATCAACACAAATCAGCGTGAGTATTTCTCTGTCTGTACCTGTATGTCCATCTCTGTGTGTTGATAAATGTATGTAGGTGTACGTGTGTGTGCGAGAGTAAAGTTTAGTGACTTGGCTTCGTTCTAAGAAAAAA